>LQRL01026275.1:3588-22297 GCA_001703475.1 Hydroides elegans
GGTTTTTATGTATTTCCAAATAATCTAATGTTTTGTTTTATATTTGATTGACACTAATCATTAACCTCGACTTTCGAGATAAACATAAAACAAGAGGATTTTGTAACTCATGAAAGTAAGGAATTCAACTTAAAACAATTAATAAACTTTAACTACAAAAACTTGGCAAATCTAAATCTCGATGCACGTTTTCGTCTTTCACAGCTGCTTAACGAACTGAATCTAAAAAAAAAAATATACGAAGAAGATAGGACACCATTGATAGACATATTTTCAGAAAGTGTAGCAAGAGAAAATATCGACCAATTTAAATAAACACATTGCATGCCTATAGTATCGCTCACACGTATCTAACAGTATTACAAATGTATCAATTTAAAGAATGATTGGCCTGATATGTGGCTCGAGCGCCATGTTTATTATACCGTGAGTTTTATTGTCATTTAATAATCCATTTGTTTGTGTGTGTTCACAGTCAGTTAAAAGATTAAATCTATTTCCTTAAGAGCAATAGCAAAATTGAAGATTGAATGATTATAACTGCAAGTGACTTTGTTTGTATTGAAAGCATGTCGAATGAGAATATTTATGTTAATTTGATCTAATATATATTTGCAATGATCTTTAATATTATATTAATAACATTAATCTTTTGTTCTAAAGCAAATTCAATCATGTCCTTTAGATTTTATATATTTATTTATGGTTGATTCTAATTTATTTATTGAAATAGTCTTATTTTCTTTGCGGTTTAAAAATGCCGAATAGGGAAACCACCTTTTGTGACAGCTGGGTACCAGAGAAGGACGCCAATGGAGATGAGATACGTTTGTGGCACAAGGCTGGCAGCAACAAGTACAAGGCATTTTGCAGCTTCTGAAAAAGCAAGTTTCAGATTGACAAAGGCGGTATAGGCCAAATTAAATCCCATACGAAGCACAAGAAGCACAGGCACATTCAGGGCAGTAAAATTATTCAGTGCTCGCAAAACTCCACCTAAAAAAAGTGTCAAGCTGTTGCTGCAAAGCAAAAGCAGGAATCTTCCCATATCGCTTAAAGTGTGCGAATCTGTTTCAGCAACAGATCCTATGACAATATTGGGGGCACATTCAAATTTATGTTCAAATGCCCGATTGCCAATCAGTTCAGTCTCTAAAGCAGCACGATTTCCTATACGAGTGCTGTATACGGAAATGCAGGCTCTTGCAGTGTCAGTGTTATCTAATTTCGTGAAACCTGAGCTATTAGGGGAAGAAGGGGGTGAAACTACACACGATCGATGTGACGACCAGCTGAGCGATGAACAGTCAGTTATTGGTGACAGATCTGCGGCTACTGTAAAGCAATTTTGGGTTCGGCGACTGGAAGTGTTTACCCTTGCTGCAAGAGAGTAATATGCAACGGTTGGTAGATACCTCGTCGAACGCCTTCCATTCGACAACGAGCTGCTCTAAGATGCGACATATCTCAACCCTACACAAAGGCAAGAGCCAGAAAGTCGTCTACAAATACTAAACTTAGGGCGCATATTGCTAAGATCAATCCTGAATTTATGTATTCTTGTTGACAGTATTATCCAGAGATTGATCATAGCCCAGCACAATACTCGGACATTTTCTTAAAGTTTTAGGTATATTGTTGTATGGACATTTGATTTGTCATGAGAGTATCGAAATAACAACCAAGTTGTTCTTTTTTATTTTTTAGAATGGAATGCATTGGTTCATTTAAGCATTTTGTGTGATTCATAACTTGCTTGAACTGCACTTACTCTACCAAAAGTAATAATTTTAAGTTATATATCTGAAGTATTTCATAAAATACATATAACATTTTTATAAATATGTTCAGTTTTGAAACAAGTGTAATGACATTAGGTTTTATCAATGATGAAGAGATAAGTTATTTATTTGTTTGATGATAATAGGCTTGAATTGGTTCAAATAGCGATGTGAGCATCAATATATTGTAAGGCACTTATTTATTTATGTAAATAATGAATAGATAAAAGCGAAAGTATGGTGGTGAGTGGTACATAAATTATGTAATATATTGAAAGCCACTTAAATGTCTTATGTAATTATTGAATAAATAAAAGAGGAATTATGGTGCTGAATGGAAAACCTATTGGCTTAGATAAATTGTTTTTACTTTGGTTTTACTATAAATCTGTCTTTTTAGGGTCCAGCTATTGGGGAAAAACATGAAATGAAGTTGATCTCTTTTTTCGTCCGAAATTGACTATCGGTACATGATTAGAGATGATAATTTAAAACAATTATACGTCAAACGATACCGATTAGCGAGTGGAGGCTAAACACAATAAATAAATAAATGGATGTCTGTTTTTAAATGTTTATGGTTGGCAGGTCGTTAATATAACACTTTGAAATGCTTTTTCAGTATGTTTTTACAAATAAATTTTGTCCCACTTTCAGTTTGGTCCTACTTTCTGACCTATCTGTCCTAATTATTTTTCGCCGCTATCCTACTTTTTTACCCTCCAACTGGCGTGACACTCTGACATGATTAAATGATATAGAACATATTAGACAAAAACAAGACATTTTAAGGAAAAGTTACAAGGGTATTTTTCGAGAGACAATATCCTTGCAGATTTCTATTATCTAAAGTTGTGCATTTCTATCAATACATTTTCTGTTTTAAAAAGTATTATACTTATTTTCTGACTGGTATTTTGTCGCAAAAATTTTTTTTCCTTTTGCATAGCTGTTTTTTTCAAGATAATCAGGTTTTCCTACATCTGGTAGAACAAAACTCTTGCTATAGAAAAGGCGAGTGTTCATGCCCATGATCTTGAGATAAATACCGCAAGGCTAGACGCAGGAATGCCATTTTCAGCATACAATAACCGACAAGAGCAGGAAAATCGAAAGAGGAAAGACATGGCAGCCAAAAACAAACAAAGATGCAGAAAATCAACACGCGCAACAAAATTGGTTAAAAAAAGAGAAATCTGTGCTGAAAAGTCAACTTTTTGCTGAAAGGGACAAAAGAAAGTATGAAGATTTCGAAAGCCGACAAATTGTTGTCTCAAAATGAAAGGAGCTGAATGAACTACAAGGCAAATCAAATTGTCACATCGTTAAACGAACAAAGGCCACCAAGGACTCACTGACCACCGAGGAACCAAGTATAAAGCAAATCAAACTCACGTACATCTTCAAAGCTCAGTCGCAACCGGGAAGACTGTTCTTGAGAAAACAACATCATTGAACCAAATCAGAAAAAAAAGCCGCCAACCTACCTGAAACTTACATCACCTCTTCCAGTGAAAAACAAGCCAAAATTGGAAACAGATAGATAAACAAATAGATAAACGGGGATGAATATAGTTTTTTAGAGCAACTTCGAAAAAGTTTTCGGCAAGAAAGATAGTCATCAAGAAATAGGAAAAACTAATGTAGACTACATGCAGACAAATCGTCAATGTCTCGCCAGCGGCCAGGTATATAGATAACGATCCTAGTGAACGCATCGAAATTTTAAGAGAGAAATTAAGATGGGTTACTCAAGTAAAATTATTTGCATCTACTTCATTACTGGAGAGAAATATTTGTGCTTACTCCAAACATTGACACATGTGTTGGTGCTTGCTTCCGCCAAAGCATGGGCTCAATTGTCTAAACCTAACAGCCAAATGTATATGCCACATTTCTTTATACAACACCAACGATGACCAACGCGACGGAGTGGTTGAAACTGCTGGAAAATGTCATTGTGGATACTAGGGTCTTACTTAAAATTGTGAGAGTGAAATATAACTTTGGATCAGTTCGACTCCATCGCGTTAATTGCTAATGAAAAAGCGGGCACGTTTCAAGTAACCTTGTTGTAAAATGTCATATAGAACAAGCAGAGAAAATAATTCATTCGTGAATTGTTTAGCCTTTGTTTAGAGCATTATCTTGAAAATTTATCAATCTCATGTTATCATAGCAATTTATATGTAAGACGTAGAGGTAATGTTCATCCTGTATCCTGTTGGTTTGTACGTGACCGATTGAGTCGTGTTTTACGTGTAGTTGTTTATTTATAAATCATTAATTATGTTTATTTGCATTAATACTATTTTTAATAACTTATTGTGTTTACAGTGATGTATTTAATACCCAGCCACTGTACATAATATGCGCCCTACTCTAGGTCATTATGCTCGCTACTTTCATTTCTGAAATATATATATTTATATATAAAGAAGGCTCGAAATTCACTTCTTGTTTTTCGCGTAGGCCCTTCGTAAAGAATGTTAAACCGTGATGATTTTTTTTCGCTCGCGCCTTCGGCGCTCGTACCTTTCATACTTTTATTATCAGCTCTCATTCGTCGTTCATGGAAGGCATGACCCTTGAAAGACCCTTTACATATTATTTTATACATTTATCGATTAGGAGAATATGATTACAAACTGCTTTCAAACTTGAATCACCTGTGTCGATGAACAATCACAAATATTTCAAGATACCAGCAATGAGTTACGCGTCTGTGTATTGTCTTTAAATATTATCACGACAACTAGAGCTTGTCAGGTTTTTTAGTCCCCCGCCCGCCGCGTAGCGCGGTAGCGGGGGACTGTCTGTCCGTCTGTTTGTCCGTCAACTTTTCAGGTGGGTTTCTATTCCGCGACCGAACTCCAAAACTACTGGGCGGAATCGAATCAAACTTTCTACAATGAAGGAATATATATTGAAGTTGTGCACCTGGGTATTTGTTTTTTCGTGCGACCAAAATTGGGGTCGTACGACTTGGTAGAAAAATGAGGAATTTCAACACAATTTGGAGTTTACTATTCCGCGACCGAACTCCACATCTACTGGGCAGTATCGAATCAAACTTTTTACAATGAAAGAATATAAATTGTAGATGTGCACCTGGGTATTGGTTTCGTCGTGTGACCAAAATTGGGGTCGTACGACTTGGTCAAAAATGAGGAATTTCAACAAAATGAAACTTACAATGAAGGTATATGACTTAAAATGCCGTTACACGGATACGGACGGCAGAGGACTTAGTCAGTTTCACTGACCCTACTTGTTTTAATTCGCTCAATTTTATAAAAGCTGAGATATGATCAAACCAGTGTTCGCGCTAAACGCTTGCCTATAGCCCGTAACTTTTCCGTTGGACAAGAACCTTTTTGTGATTGCTGGCTCTTATACAATCTATAAATTTCGCTCCCGCCTCCGGCGCTCGCATATTTTGATTCTATTTCCGTATTAGTAAACATAGTCATCATTTGTTTTGAAGCAATATTCTGAAGATATTTTATCACGCAAATCGACTGTGTAAGGGTAACGATGAGAAACGAAGGGAAGAATACGACCTTAGTGGTCATTTACTCAATATGTGGTATAGCTGCCAGAGGGTTGTTTAAGAGAGGATGTTCGAACCTAATCAAATGTCGATTTTGCATAACAGATACTCGTTTACTGAAATATTCCTTAACGATTTCCTAAAAAAATACCTATAGGGGCTTCCATTTGATAGCAAAATTTATGTTGGTTTAGTGGGATACTAGCTCAAACTGATATTCAGGGTATTTCATATAGATTTTTCGCTCGCGCCTCCGGCGCTCGCTTTCTCTCGAAATGATTAACAATTCGTTTTGAAAGTAATTATTCGGAATATGTAAAATGTTTTCATAAACCATTTATAATGACCACCATTTTTTTATTAATTCACTATTAAATGTCCTAGTACATGTACCTGTTTTTGATTTTGAGAATATATCTTTTTACCATGCCAAAATTAGTATGCTCGGTACTTTTTCCATTATGCCCGGTACTCGGAAACTTAAATACATCCCTGTGTTTAGTTTAAAATGATTACTTTTAATGTGTTTTGAATAATTCAATTTGGAAAATTCTGTATATGGATTTTCTTATTATTCAGTCATACCTAACATTTCACCATTTCAAAAATAATTCATTTACATTGTAATCTCCGTTATTTTCATAATGTTTATTTTTCAAATATTAGCTACAAGCGTATAGTATAAATTGTGATGGTCATGACGTTTTTAGTAATGTTGATGTACAATTGGTGCAAGCGTGAACATTCTTCCGGTGACAACCATATTGGTTGAGATTGAAGAATTGTGCTTTTATGAGAGATAACTCGACATTTCGGTAACTATTTTGTACTCGGATGCTGTCAGTCGATGGACTCGAGTACCTTTATGATTTATTAGTTAGTAATAAAAAGTGGCAACCGTTACTTTCGTGTTTTTAATGATTACAAACTGGACCTCGTCAAGCGGGTCTAAGTGTCATCTGCCGTGACTTTTCCTCGCCCCGTTTTGTAGGGACCCGGGTTGTAGGTTGGCCTGGTCATGACAGTATCTATATTTGATATTGTATTTTTTTTTGTGTTCATGTATTTTGTTTATTGCGAGTATTTTGGGTGATTGGAATAGGTGTTCTCTTTCAAGTCTTGCTATGGGTCCAAGAAAGTTCTACGTAGGCTTGGCAATGCCACCGAACGCACGTTTTGATATTTAAAAAATGTGTTCAAGAATTCAAAATGCATATATGTTTTAAAGTTGTTAAATTTATGTGATTAATTTTCCAAAACAAACATTAATTTATATAATTTGTATGCTAATAAAGTTCCAAATTTCTTATTTTAGCTTGCTGTTGTTTTACCTTGCTGCAGGGTTAACATAACAAAAATATTAAGCTACAATACCAATATTTGATGATTTTGAAATGAATAGGATATAATTTTATATACCAAATGAAATTTATTGTGATTTATATAATTGAATTCTCTCGAAAAAAGAATAGCGAAAACTAAAGAAATTGATACACTTAACAGTCGTGTGAACCAAATGAAAAATACGCTTGAACACAATGAACAATACTCGAAAGTAGACAACTTAATCATCACGGGGCCTTAAATAGTTAGGCACTACAGCGCAACAGCTCTTTCAGTAATCGATCAAAATAGGCAAGAAGTAGACGAGGAAGGCAAAGAACAATGGGCAGCGTGAGATAAGAATATCATGTTGGACAATTTCATTAAATTCAGTCAAGATAAATGGCAAATAGACATAAATAGACAAGATATTGCTGATATTTATACATTGCCAAAATACATTGATTATTCACCATTTAGCTCTGATGAAGAATAAATGTAAATGATGTGTTCAAAAATAAAAATACACACCGTGTTACACATGACAAATTAAAGTCGATGAAGGTAAATGTCAATGATAATTTTTGTCTATAATGCACTTTAATGCGAGAAATCTAAAAAAATCGAAAATATAGAGAATATGCTCCACTGCAGTGAAGTAAAACCATCCATAAAAGGTATATCAGAAACCTGGCTTACACAAAAAAATGCGATATTGAATAAAACTCAATATCGGGATATGCTATTTACTATACGAATAGAAAAACAAAATAAGGGTTGGGAGTACTGCTTTGCATGTGAGTTAAGATATCTCACACACAAGTTGCCCAGAGGGAACCTACAGTATAGATAATTGCTTTAAACTAAAAAAAAAATCTTGAATCTTTGAGCACTTGCTTTATGTTTTTAAAACGTGACTGCAGTAAATTGGGGCATCGTAAAAAATATCGTATGATTCACGAACGTGTGCTTTGAAAAAGACAATATACCATGGTCGAATATTCTTCAGATAATGAGTGATAGCCTTACTATATCAGAGGCACAAAGAGAGGGGTGCTTCATCTAATAAAATAGAGAAATGCTCCCAATATGCTTGGCATCGTTGGCTGTGCGCTTCATTACCTGCATAATAACGTTAGCTATACAATTGACAGCCTTGGAGTAGAGAGAGGATTTTGCTGCGAAGCTGTTTATATTATTGAAGCATAACACAGGAGTTGGAAATGATTTTCGACAAGTGCAAACCATTTAGTTTTTGTCTGCAACGAGCAGTTTTCTTGAGCAAAGGGAGGCTCTCAAGGTAAGGTAAGGTGCTCAAATTTATCTTGGCAACAATTTCTTCAAATACCATCCGAACGTGATGAAACAAGAAAGCACGAAGAGGCTGAGAAGTGTCCTAAAAATCATTTCATTCAACCAGATTCCATGGATATAATGTCCGCAGTGACTTCATTTCAGAAACACAACTCGAGAAAACATCAAAATACGGTATTTTATTTTGCATGAGTTAATGTAAATATTGACTTCTAGAATTAAAATTGCCTTTCATTTTATTGCAACATAGGCACGTAAGCTTGTAAACTTGCTTGACATTGTCTTTTTAATTCACATTTTAAATAAAATCTGTAAAACATTTGTCTTTTCTATATCACCCATGCTCTATTGTGGTTTATAAAATACAAAATGATTTATTGTCAAAAACGCACAACAAAGATGCATGCAGTTTCGAGGGCCTTTCGAACAAACAAATTATTGTTTATTCGTGTTGGGAAAAGAAGTATATCGACTTAGCATCTATGAATAAATAGAAGACCAATAGAAAACAGTAGAACACCTTATGTAAGTCCCAGAGTGCACAGTTCGATCGCTCCTGCATGATGATACCTGTGGTTTCTTAGATATAATAAAAGACATGCTTTTAGAGAATAAGTTGAATGATGCACCGGATATGATCTAATAAACAAAAAAAAAAATTCAAGAATGAAATACTGGCAAAAACATTTATATAAGACCAGAGATATATGCCATATGTCATTTTAGTATTGTTTTGAGCTCTATGTTAATTATTGAGAAAAAAAAAAAACATAGTTCAAGGTTTTGATCAAAGAAATTGCTCATTGTTGATATAATATGTTTAGAGAGTCAGTTATATCTCATGGATCATATTTTCGAAAAACTTTTCCGAAACAATCGAATAGATACAAATAGAGTGATTCATATGAATCTAGCAGAGCAAGATTGTGACGTGACCTGCTTACAGATAAAGGTTGGATCAGCGTTGAGCGCACTGAAAGTTATGGAAAACTATCAGTT
This sequence comes from Hydroides elegans, assembly GCA_001703475.1. Lineage (NCBI taxonomy): Eukaryota > Metazoa > Annelida > Polychaeta > Sabellida > Serpulidae > Hydroides > Hydroides elegans. The sequence continues at coordinate 12,559 of LQRL01026275.1, forward strand.
CTCCACAACTTCTTTTTTTGTTGTTGCAAAATTAAGGGTGAGGTGAGTGTTTTATTTTAACGACACTACATGTCTTTCAATGTTGTACAGACTAAAAAAACTGTATTTGTTAATTTTTTATGTACGTGGATTTGTAATATTTAAATACCATTTTATGCAAATGATATACACCAATAGCCTTGCAGGAAAAGCCTATATTATTGGGTTACTTGGCACTTTATCTATAAGTTCGTTTAATATTTTTGCAGCATACATTGATAAAGGCACACTTGATTTTCAATAAAATCAATTTAAAGTCGACATCGGACAACAGGATTTGGTCGCGGTACATCTTCTTCCGAAAAGAAACGTTAGGAAAGATACACTGTACATAGCCAGGGTTTCGAATCGTACGAGTATGATTATGATGATAAAATTCAATAAAGCAGTTGTGCTTACTATAAAGCCAACCAGTTTACGTTTAACAGCAAGTGTTAAAGAATTAACCAAATTGATGATAGATGCCATTGATAAACTTCGGTATTATCATTTCATTCCAAAGGCTCAGGTTTGTGTTTTAAGTTCTCCCAAAGACGATATTTCTTCCGACGAAACGATAATCCTTCTTGACTTCGCATGTGAAAATGGAAACTATCTGCCAATTGAACACACAGGCGAAGGAAAACCTGGCTGTAATGACGAAAGCGACGAAGAGCCCAAACTTTATAACAGGACATTCGTATTCTTACAAATTGTAATGTTAAAAAAAAACTTAGAAGACACCTGTTTTGAAGATGACCATAATGCATATTAATATTGAATCGCAGTTTCATATTTTAGTATTTACATTAACCTTTAGTAGATTTATAAGTTAGCACTTAATTGTGCAGCTGTTTACATCTTCCAGCATAGAACTTGGATTAGAAATGATTTCAAGTGCAAACCATCTAGGAACTACCAGAATACAAATAATATGGTTTGTAAAAACCAGGTCACTAAGCGTTTTGCTTGTGACGAGTCGCATTCCTGAGCAAAAGGGATACGCTCAAGTTATTCTTCAACAACCTCGGCAAAGACCATCCGAACATGGCAAAACAAGAAAGTGCAAAGTAGCTAGGATGTGTCCTAAAACCCTTTCCAGTTGTTTCTGAACGTTACCCTCCCGCCAGAGAGTGGAATAACTCTCCCAGTTATCAGAATCAAAGATACATATTCTTCAAGAGAAACTATCGCCCCTAGAATTTTTTCTCATTTAAAAAATTTATTTTTATAAATATATTATAAACTTAAAGTGATTCGCTATAATCAGTTGCTTTAAATTATATTTGAATCATATTTGAATTGGATTCAACTGAATCTTTTTCTAAGATTTCACCAAGACGTCCTAAGGATAGTGGCAAGGATATCAGGTTCCGCTGCGGGATAACTTTTTGTTCAGCGTCCGGATATTTTACGCATAGGTGCTCAAAATGTACCGACTCGACTTTCGTCCTCCCTGTTTGTGGCGATATCACAACGTCCTCTTATGGTTATATGCTTAATGTGTGGTGGGATTTCCTTGCATATTTATTTTATACCCTAACATGGAAACCCGATTAGGATGCAAACATGAAGTGCCTAATAAAGGAATTATTTCTATCAATATTTATATCAATATTTCTACTAAACGCATGCCTGCCCTGTCGCACTCGACCAGGGCAGGTTAACATATCACAATAACTCAGTGCTCCAATACATTGTCAAAAGTGTGGACGAACTGTGTAGCAAGTACGAATCGGATATGTATATTTATTCGGATCTTACCGGTTACCGAATTGATGGGGGTACCGTGCCACCCAACATCGTGCCAACACCCGAAAACCAGATCTAGTCATCCACGACAAGCAAAATAATCCCGTGATCATGTGCGAACTTACAGTGCCTTTCGAACTAAATATAGTCTGCCAGGGGCCGCAAATTAGAACGTTACACTCAGCTTGCCACAGATATTTCTAAGAAAGCTTTTAAATGTTCGTTCTACCCCATTGCAATGTTGATTGTGTGCGCGGCTTCACCAATAACAAATAGATGCTTGGCAATGATAAAAATGATATATATTTCAATATATATAGCCTAATGAAAAGACGCTGTTGCAGAACAGAGTGCACCAGAAAATGTTCCCATCACCAGAAATTTGTTGCAGCATGTCAGATATTCGTACCAAGCATATCAATAACGATTGGAGAAAGAAGAGGAAGTTGAAGACTGAGATTCAAATAAAGGCAGCCGAAAAAAAAACGCGAAAAAAAATTAGAAAACCCCATAGAGAAGATGAAGGGTTTGAAGGAAGAAGGCAATGAACAATTGTGCTGCACTCTGAATTCTATCAAAGAATATAGTTCCAGCGAGTCAAGTGCAAATGATTATGGACAAGGCCCAGACCAGTAATGCATCCGCGATAAAACAAAATTGTATGTTTGACGTCTTGTGACAATTGGAAACTAGACTAGACGCTAGACTGGTCTAGGCACTAGGTATTTATAATTACATTTACTCAACCAAGAGTAATAATTTATAGTAGCATATCTGAAGTTTTCAATGAAATACACATATCATTATCATAAATAGGTAAATTATTATCAATTTGTTTTAACCAAGTGTAACGTCATTAGGTTTTATCAATGATGAAGAGAGATAAGCGAGTGGAGGCCGAACACAAACAGTCACTTTTGAAGTTAGTCATTTATCCACTATTGTTATGGCTAACCATTTAAGCTGAGCTATTATGCATGTCTTTATAATTTATTGTACCATAATGTACTATTGTCTACCCTGTTCTGGTTTAACACGTTTGTGCTCTGACCAGTATCCTGGGATTTTAATGTACGTACTCTATTTTACTAATAAAGAATGAATAAAAAACATTCTGTAGCACTTGCAGGACTGCCAGATCAAGCTTTTTAGAAGGTAAAATACATATTTTTGTACGATGCGTTTTCTTCCGTAAAAACATTTTTTCGAGCTATACATGTTTGGTATTTTTAGTATTATATTTTTGCATAGGTATATTATTTTTCAAGATAAGCAGGTTTTCCTACATCTGATAGAATTCTGATATGGAACAGGCCAAAGTTCATGCCCATGATCTAGAGATGAATAACACAAGGCTAGACTCAGGAAGAGGTGCCCTTTTCAGTTTACAATAAACGACAAGAGCAGCAAAAACGAAAGAGGAAAGCGAAAGACATGGAAACAACAACAAATGAGGATGCAGAACACCTCTAAAAGGGTTCTACTGATGAGCAAAGCCGTTAAAAAGATAAAAATAGCAAGCAGAATGGAAATGCAAAATCTGTGCAAGTCAGCTTTTTGTTGCTGAAGGGACAAAACAAAAGTATGAAGATTCCCAAAGCCGACAAAATGTTGTCTCAAAATGAAAAATGAGCTGAATGAACTCAAAGGCAAATCAAAGTTTCGCACCCTTAAACGAAGAAAAAATGGCCACCTTGGACTCTTTGACCACTGAAGAACCGAGTATAAAGTAAATAAAACTCACGCATATCTTTAAAGCTCAGTCGCTAAAGGGTGGAGACTGTTCTTGAGAAAACAACAGCACTGAACCAAAAAAGAAACAGCTAACCTTCCAGAAACAAAAATTCCCAAAGTAAAATACAAGCAATGAATTGAAACAGTTTCATCGACAAGATACAAGGAAATGGAAATTGTTTCTTTAAAGCATTTTCGAAAGAGGTTTTTGACAAGAAAGAGCGTCATCCAGAATTAAGAAAACGTCTGTAGCCTACATGCAGACAAATCGTCAACATTTCGCCTTGTATATTGATAACAATCCCAGAAAACACATCGAAATCAGAAAAAAAGAAGTGTACATAGGCTATTCAAGCAAATATATTTGCATCTTTTTTATAGCTGGGCAGAGAAATATCTTGCTCACTCCACACCTTGATACACATAAGTGGTGCTTGCTTTCGCCAAAGGATGGGCTCAATTGTCTAAACCTAACAGCCAAATGTATATGCCACATTTCTTTATGCAACACCAACGGTGACCAATACGACGAAGTAGTTGAAAGTGCTGGAAAATGTAATTGTGGATAAAAGCGTCTTACTGAAAATGGTTAGAGTGAAATACAACTTTGGATCAGTTCGACTCAATCGCGTTATTATCTAATGTCAAAGCTGGCACGTTTCAAGTAACCTTGTGGTTAAATGTCACATAGTTTGAACAGGTAGAGAAAATTATTCATTCGTGATTGTTTAAGCCTTTGCTAAGAGTATAATCTTGAAATTTTATTATTCTCATGTTATCATAGAAATTTATATGTAAGACGTAGAGGTAATGTTCATTCTGTATCCTGTTGGTTTGTGTGTGACCGATTGAGTCGTGTTTTACGTGTAGTTGTTTATTTATAAATCACTAATAACGTTTATTTGCATTAATACTATTTTAAATATCTTATTGTGTTTAGTTTAAAATGATTACTTTTAATGTGTTTTGAATAATTCAACTTAAACAATTCTGTATATGGATTTTCTTATTATTCAGTCATACCTAACATTTCACCATTTCACAAATAATTCATTTACATTGTAATTTCCGTTATTTTCATAATGTTTATTTTTCAAATATCAGCTACAACTGTATAATATATATTGTGATGGTTATGACGCTTTTAGTAATGTTGAGGTAGAATTGGTGCAACCGTGTATATTCTTCCGGTGAGCGCCATCTTTTTTTGAGATTTGAAGAATTGTGCTTTTATGAGAGATAACTCGACATTTCGGTAACTATTTTGTACCCGGATGCTGTCAGTCGATGGACTCGAGTACATTTATGATTTATTTGTTAGTAATAAAAAGTGGCAACCGTTACTTTGGTGTTTTTAATGATTACAAACTGGACCTCGTCAAGTGGGTCTAAGTGTCATCTGCCGTGAGCTTTTCTCGCCCCGTTTTGTAGGGACCCGGGTTGTAGGTTGGCCTGGTCATGACAGTATCTATATTTGATATTGTATTTTTTTTTGTGTTCATGTATTTTGTTTATTGCGAGTATTTTGGGTGATTGGAATAGGTGTTCTCTTTCAAGTCTTGCTATGGGTCCAAGAAAGTTCTACGTAGGCTTGGCAATGCCACCGAACGCACGTTTTGATATTTAAAAAGTGTGTTCAAGAATTCAAAATGCATATATGTTTTAAAGTTGTTAAATTTATGTGATTAATTTTCCAAAACAAACATTAATTTATATAATTTGTATGCTAATAAAGTTCCAAATTTCTTATTTTAGCTTGCTGTTGTTTTACCTTGCTGCAGGGTTAACATAACAAAAATATTAAGCTACAATACCAATATTTGATGGTTTTGAAATGAATAGGATATAATTTTATATACCAAATGAAATTTATTGTGATTTATATAATTGAATTCTCTCGAAAAAAAAAGGATAGCGAAAACAAAAAAAAAAAAAATGATACTAATGAACCAAATGAACAATACGCGAGTAGACTATGAACAATACTCGAAAGTAGACAATCATCTCGGGTTATAAAACAGTTAGGCCCTACAACGCAACAGCTCTTTCAGTAATCGATCAAAATAGGCAAGACGTAGACGAGGAAGGCAAAGAACAATGGACAGCGCGAGATAAGGATATAATGTTGGACAATTTCATCAAATTCAGTCAAATTAAATTGCAAAGACATATATAGATAAGATATTGCTGATATTCATACATTGCCAAAATACATTGATAATTCACCATTAAACTCTGATGAAGAACAAATGTAAATGGTGTGTTCAAAAATAAAAATACACACTGTGTTACACATGACAAGTTAAAGTCGATGAAGGTAAATGTCAATATTTTTTCTATAATGCACTTTAATGCGAGAAGTCTACAAAAAACGAAAATATAGAGAATATGCTCCACTGCAGTTAAGTAAAACCCTCCAAAAAAGGTATATCAGAAACCTGGCTCACACAATAAAATGCGATATTGAATAAAACTCAATTTCGGGATATGCTATTTACTTTACGAATAGAAAAAACAAAATAAGGGTTGGGAGTACTGCTTTGTATGTGAGTTAAGATATCTCACACACAAGTTGCCCAGAGGGAACCTACAGTAAAGATAATTGCTTTGAAGTAAAAAAAATCTTGAATCTTTGAGCACTTGCTTTATGTTTTTGACATATCGTAAGATCCACGAACGTGTGCTTTGAAAAAAAAATACCATTGTCAAATATTCTTCAAATAATGAGTGATAGCCTTGCCATATCAGAGGCACAAAGACAGGGGTGCTTCATCTAATAAAATAGAGAAATGCTCTCAATATGTTTGGCATCGTTGGCTGTGTGCTTCATTACCTGCATAATAACGTTAGCTAGACAATTGAAAGCCTAGGAGTAGAGAGAGGATTTTGCTGTGAAGCTGTTTATATTATTTAAGCTTAACACAGGAAATGATTTTCGACAAGTGCAAACCATTTAGATTTTGCCTGTAACGAGCAGTTTTCTTGAGTAAAGGGAGGTGTTAAAATTTATCTTGGCAACAATCTCTTCAAAGACCATCCGAATGCGATGAAACAAGAAAGCGCGAAGAGGCCGAGAAGTGTCCTAAAAATCCTTTCATTCAACCAGATTCCAAGAACATAATGTCTGCAGTAACTCCGTTTCAAAAGCACAACTTGAGAAAACATCAAAATAAGGTATTTTATTTTATATGAGTTAATGTAAATATATACCTCGTGAAATAAAATTAACTTTCATTTTATTGCAACATAGACACGTAAGCTTGGAAGCATGGAAACTTTTTTCCTGTTTAATTCACCTTTTAAGTAAAATCTGTAAAACATTTGTCTTTTATATATCACCCATGCTTCATTGTTGTTTATAAAATACAGAATGATTTATGGTTAAAAAAAATCACGAAAAAGAAGTATGTAGTTTTGAGGACCTTTCGAACTAACACCAGCTGGGGATCAATTTCACTGATCAAGCTGTTTATATATTTAGAGCCATCTTCTGTAGTGGGTCCCTGTACCCGAGGGGCTCACAGACCGCGGTCACTCCCTTGCCATTCGCGCTTCCGCTGTGCGAAAAGGATACTACGATCAGAGTACTGGAGGTAATGTTATATGTATTGTGATTTAAACCAAAATGAATCCAAAATGGCCATGTACTTAACGTTAATGCATCTTAACTCTTTACAAAAGTATTGCGACTTTTTGTTTTCCAGCGGAACTGATATAAAAAAGCAACGCAGTGGCTGTTTTAATGCTGTTTTCGTTTCGTTTTCACGGATGCACTGTTTGTTCGATTGAGTGGTTTTTTTTATTGTTGTAATATTTTAATAATTTTTCAAGCATTATACGTTAAAAGTTTATACACCTAAATAAAGTTATAAGGTTGATAAAAGACGATAAATGATAAACGTTTTCTAGAAAACGCTATATAAACAGAAAAATGGTATAAATTATAATATATGTATATATTTAAAAAAGATTTTTGGGTTTCCAGGATAAGTGGATGTGCTCCCGCTTTACGGACGAGAGCCCCTACTCACTGGGCGCCCGGGCAAGACTTAATTTTAATCGACTGCTTACGATGAGATGGTGAATGTGAATTATCAGTATGTATCGATTTGGTAAAAAAAAATAAAATGCGTCATATAGGAAAAGAAAAATATTCATCATATATGGCTATGATATAGGCTTCGTGTCACCAAGACCGGCAGCTGTGTGCTTTTGAGATTGCCAGCTGCATGTCCTGGGCGCATACAGTCCAGCTGGCGATCAATTTCACTGATCTACCTGTTTATATAATTAGAGCCATCTTCTGTAGCGGGTCCCTGTACCCGAGGGGTTCACAGACCGCGAACACTCCCTTGCCATTCGCGCTTCCGCTGTGCGAAAAGGATACTACGATCAGAGTAATGGATGTAATGTTATATATATATTGTGAATTTAACCAAAATGAATCCAAAATGGCCATGTACTTAACGTTAATGCATCTTAACTCTTAACAAAAGTATTGCGACTTTTTGTTTTCCAGCGGAACTGATATAAAAAAAAGCAACGCAGTGGTTGTTTAAATGCTGTTTTCGTTTCCTTTTCACGGATGCACTGTTTGTTCAATTGAGTGGTTTTTTTATTGTTGTAATAGTTTAATAAATTTTCAAGCATTATACGTTAAACGTTTATACACCTAAATAAAGTTATAAGGTTGATAAAAGACGATAAATGATAAACAGTTTCTAGAAAACGCTAAATAAACAGAAAAATGGTATAAATTATAATATATGTATATAGAAAAGATTTTTAGGTTTCCAGGATAAGTGGATGTGCTCCCGCTTAACGGACGAGAGCCCCTACTCACTGGGCGCCCGGGCAAGACTTAATTTTAATCGACTGCTTACGATGAGATGGTGAATGTGAATTATCAGTATGTATCGAATTGGTAAAGCAATAAAATGCTTCATATAGGAAATAAAAATATTCATCATATATGGCTATGATATAGGCTTCGTGTCACCAAGACCGGCAGCTGCGTGCTTTTGAGATTGCCAGCTGCATGCCCTTGGCGCATTCAGTCCAGCTGGCGATCAATTTCACTGATCTACCTGTTTATATAATTAGAGCCATCTTCTGTAGCGGGTCTCTGTACCCGAGGGGTTCACAGACCGCAGTCACTCCCTTGCCATTCGCGCTTCCGCTGTGCGAAAAGGATACCACGATCAGAGGACTGGAGGAAATGTTATATGTATTGTGATTTAAACCAAAATGAATCCAAAATGGCCATGTACTTAACGTTAATGCATCTAAACTCTTAACAAAAGTATTGCGACTTTTTGTTTTCCAGCGGAACTGATATAAAAAAGCAACGCAGTGGTTGTTTAAATGCTATTTTCGTTTCCTTTTCACGGATACACTGTTTGTTCAATTGAGTGTTTTTTTTTATTGTTGTAATATTTTAATAATTTTTCAAGCATTATACATTAAAAGTTTATACACCTAAATAAAGTTATAAGGTTGATAAAAGACGATAAATGATAAACGGTTTCTAGAAAACGCTAAATAAACAGAAAAATGGTATAAATTATAATATATGTATATACAAAAAAAAAAAAAAAAGATTTTTGGGTTTCCAGGATAAGTGGATGTGCTCCCGCTTAACGGACGAGAGCCCCTACTCACTGGGCGCCCGGGCAAGACTTAATTTTAATTTTGATCGACTTCTTACGATGAGATGGTGAATGTGAATTATCAGTATGTATCGATTTGGTAAAATAATAAAAGGCTTCATATAGGAAATAAAAATATTCATCATATATGGCTATGATATAGGCTTCGTGTCACCAAGACCGGTAGCTGCGTGCTTTTGAGATTAGCAGCTGCGTGCCTTTGAGATTGCCAGCTGCATGCCCTGGGCGCATACAGTCCAGCTGGCGATCAATTTCACTGATCTACCTGTTTATATATTTAGAGCCATCTTCTGTAGCGGGTCTCTGTACCCGAGGGGTTCACGGACCGCGGTCACTCCCTTGCCATTCGCGCTTCCGCTGTGCGAAAAGGATACTACGATCAGAGGACTGGAGGAAATGTTATATGTATTGTGATTTAAACCAAAATGAAACCAAAATGGCCATGTACTTAACGTTAATGCATCTAAACTCTTTACAAAAGTATTGCGACTTTTTGTTTTCCAGCGGAACTGATATAAAAAAGCAACGCAGTGGCTGTTTTAATGCTGTTTTCGTTTCGTTTTCAC
>LQRL01026280.1:0-11644 GCA_001703475.1 Hydroides elegans
GGGGGGGGGTTGGGAGAGGGGTATTGAGACTTACGTTGAGCGCGTATGTGATGCTGAGACCGACAATGCCGGGACTGAGGCTGTCCTTGCCGAGCACCGAGAAGATGGCTGCGAAGAGCACGATGCAGTTGCCCACGAACTCAAGGCGCACCGCCAACCATCTTTAGATCAAAAGAGGATATTGATAAGTTACTGTCACTGATGAATATTTAAGAACTTTAATGAAGAGATTTGATATAAATGAGAGGATATCAATAAGTTACAGATGTATTGTGGGAAACTTGAATATTTACATGTGGCTCGACAAAAAGGGATATTTTTCTTTATAATCCTTTGGCTTATGAGTAAGTGCGCCTAGCATTGCACGAAGCCAAAACAGCAATAGGACACCATTACACGTTGGACCATGCGCAGTATTTAAACATTATGATAAAACTTGTGGACAACCTATCCACATTTGGCACATACCTGTTGGCGACGATGCTTGGATAATAGCAGGCTTGATTTTCATCCACGCGGCTCTCGCTCTCGTTGATGAACGCCTGCTCTTTGCCGTAGGCGCGTATAGTGACCGCGCCCTGGATGGTCTCGCCAAAGTGCGAGTAGATGGGCGAGCGGCTTACTGACTCGAGGCGCTTCAATTGGCGCGAGGTGGCCACGTAGAAGCGCTGTAAATTGGGGGAGGGGGGATAAAGGGAGAGAGTTAATTGATTGTAAGTTGAAGGGCATATACTATTTTAATACATATTTTAGCATAGTGTAATTTATTACTTATTGATAATACCTTACTTGTAACTTTTTGTTTCAATGAGATAGCAGATTGTTTTTTTTTCGTGCTAAAATTACCTTAAATCATGTTCAAATTCAAAATTTAACTTCTTAATATCAAATCATTAACGTGACACAATTTCTTTATAGTGTTATGAGCCCATCTTTGTACTTTGGTTAAACTGTTATGATGAAGCGAGCTAACAATACCCTCAGGCAACGTTACACCACATTCAGTAAAATAAGAAAGGCAAAGTAAAATTTACCCTTCTAGCACCCCTTCACATTCTTAGTATAAGCAAAATTATGCATTATTTACATGGCGTATCGAAATATGTTTGCAGGTTATACGGACGAAGGGTAAATTTTGCTTTCGAAATCAAGACAGAAAACTGGAGACATTAAATAATGTGTTTTGACTAATTCGAAATACTTTCCATCCTAACCCGAACAAACCCAACTAAGAAATTTCTAAGCGATTAAATCTAAAAACCTCATCAATATCTTTAAATGTTTTAAAATTAACACCAGGCAAAACATTGGCAAATAGAAATGGAAGGTGATCAAGCTGTCATATTCAACACAAAAATAATCATGCTTGAATGCTTTGAATAAAATACATACATCATCGAGATATAAACGTGAAATAAAATAAACCAAAACCAAAATGGATTACAAATGTTAAAAGGCAAAGTATTTAAAGTAAGGACATTCCATTGCATAGCTAATTAACATGTGCAATTTCAAAGTAAGTAATGAGGGTAATTAAAAACGATTTTGAACAAGATGAATATACAGAATATAAATAACGTTAAAGTTGTTAAGACAATTTTTGTTTCAGCCCGGATACACTATTCTACGTTTACGCCATTCAAGATTGACTTTCCCTGTTTATCTAAAATAGGGAAGGGTTCCAAAATTGCACATGTTATAAAAATTTATTGAAACGACGCAAACCAATAACATGCAAAAGACAAACTAAACATTCGATAACATAGTTTAAAGTTAAATAACAACACAGTGAAATATAAAACTAAACTAAACGAATCCTAAAATGCAAATTCAAACCGAGATTAAAATATATAAGAAAATGCAAACAAATAAATAAACAATTAGTACGTAAAAATGTTAATAACCTACAAAGTAAATGCATAAGATGCAAAATTAGTAGAGGAAAAACAAAGATTGTTCTAAAAGGTAAATAATGAAACTAGCGACATATAGGAGCTTGCATATAGTTGTGATAAGTTGGAATTTACTATGAATGTTGTGTAAAATCATTTATATTATATGTCTTTGATGAGAAGTTATTTTGTTTATGGTATGATAAATGGTATGACTAATGTGTGATGAGTGTTTTTGTAGCTCTGAGTTGGTAAGAATGAAAATATCGAACAACGAAATTCTACAACAAATAATTGACCAATGTCCTCAATATGAATATCAAACTATCGGGCAATACCTGTTATTGATATTCATTAATTTTAAAAGCGAATCATTCGTAACACGTACACACAAGCTTTAGCAAAACCTTAAACAGTCGACAAAAAATATAATTTTGATGTTTCAAAACATGCCTTCATGTTAAAGGTTTTCCACCTTTTATATTCATTCATAAAATGTGTGTTTTCGAACACAAACTATCAAACAGAAAACTACATTGTTTTAACATGCATTATTCTCAACCGCACATAAGTTGGAGACAACCTTCTAGGGAAAAGATATTCATATTTGTTTATGCTTAATTAAATTACATCATTTAAGCAACATGTCAAAATAAAACACAAAATAATTGCTACATATTGCTCAAGAGGGTCATATACACAAACCTAATACATCCCAGTATATTAATCGACGGCAGACATTTCAAATAAATACATTTCTATTCTAAACGAAAACACATTCTGAACGGCGCTTAATGTAACTGCATCGGCGCATAACCATGGGTTCGGCAAACGCGACTTAACCTCTAACCCCTAACACCATACCATGCGCTTATATGTGCCAGTACCTGAATAAATCCATAGAGAACAACCAGCGGTAGTGCCGCCACGATAATCCAGGGCACCGTGATACTCAACACCAGAAAGGTACTCAGTACTTTGAAAGTACACGCAAGCCACATGCCCAATCCAAACGGCAGCGTCACATCTATGGTATCTGTGTCCTTTGAGAACCGGTTCAATATACGGCCCAGTGGTGTCGTGTCGTAGAATTGCATGGATGAGTGGAGACAATGTGTGAGGAGGCTTAAGTGCAAAACGGCGGCGGCGCGGTTCGTGGCAAAGGCCATGAAGACGTGCGCCCAGTAGACTATGAAGCCTGTAAGAGGGGTGACGAGGTGTTATAATCGAGATTTTTTATTACATAGATAAGGAAAGTGAGGAAAACCTAACTTTCTTCATGCTTGACGGTACTGAAGTGAATGGGGTGGGATGGGGACACTTATGGGTTGAAGTGGTGAGAAAGGTGGCTGGTGCCTATATGTAATCTCTTTTTAAGGATATGCGCATAAAAATCATCCAAAGAGGACACGACTGAAAGCGAATTATCTTAAGATAAAGATGGAGATATTACTATTGAGGAACTCGCCGCTATAATCTTAAGAATCAATAATCTATTTCTCCGCGTTTCCCGCTTATTGTAGAAGTGCGGCCAAATTGCACGAAACGTGCTGCTGGTAACGAGGTCCGGACAGAAGGATGACAAATCGGCTACATGATAATACCTCGTTTAGGAATCTTCGGTATGCCGTGTGGGTTTTGAATGTGTTTTTTTACCGTGCCTTTTCATCGAATGCAGATTTAAGTTGACGATTCAGGTACCATTGGGGTAAAGTTTATTCTATTCGGTTCTTCCAGTATCGTTGTAATCTTTGTGTTCTTTTATTTTGTACATGAGCCTATCAATATTATTGACAATGCTTTTAACTCAGTTTTGATTGTGAAATGAACATTGGTTGTCTGTTGCAATGTATTGTTATAATAAGTTTTAATAATTTCATCTAGTGAACTTATTTTGTTTATTGAACTGCGGACAGCACTAAATATAGCAAAATACCTTTCACTTACATGATGTAATGATGTTACGTAAGGCTCTTATGAATAATTTTAGATTTATGAAATAATCTAAAATGAAAATTGTACCCTCATGCAATGGGACTGTCCGTAGATGTATGAAATTCTACGATATAATATGAGCTCTCATAAACATGCAATATATATGTTTCGACTTCTTAATTCTATGAAGAAAGTGTTGATGTCGGAAGGAAGAAATGTTCCCCATGCGCCTTCCACTAACAGGACACCTGCAGAAAGTCGAATTAATTACTAATATATTGAATCAGGTAACGGATTTTATTTTGTGATCAAGTAATGATTATAAAGCGTTATTAGTTTTACAAGTGAAAGCAGAGAGAATTCAAAGATAACAGATATCTGAAAAGATAAAGGAGTGGTTTACGACAAAACACGTTTTTGAGTTTCTACAAATCAAATTTAGAGAGTCAAACAAAAAATAAAAATCACTCTACAAACTAATGACGGACGGCCAAAGTGTTGTTAAAACAGTGCTTTTTCTCATGATTTTCGTTGATGAATCATCTTGTATGGTCCCAATATGGCTTTTTCAGTATGAGCAAAATCAAACGAAACTCTTGACTGATAGAAGTGAAAAGGAATTTTTATTCTAAGTGATACACAACGTTCTAGACAATTTCAAAATGATAAAGTAACCCATCCGTCAAGAGTTTCAAATAGCTTCAGCCGTTCAGCCGTCTTTTATTTTTCGACCCTTTTTTTTTCAAATAATTTCGACAGACAATTTCGTGTCATCTTATTTCAGATATCTCCAATTTCGAAAAAAAAAAATATATATATAGACCATACAGAATGAAACGTGTGCGTTCTCGAGACACCACTAAACTGCTTTCACTCGCAAAACAGGTTCCTTTCGTCTAATGCCACTCCCACTATAGCACGAAATAATCTTTGAATGTTGAATCAAACCACAAACAACATCAAGTGGATCAAAAACACCAACCCTGATTGATTTCGTGAAACACAAATTGTGAATAAAGATGGTGATTTGTGATTTTTCCAGATCGACACATAGAGGAAGTGACAAAAGAAAAATGGACCTTGACCAATATGATCAGTATCAATACCGCTCTATAAAAATAAAGCATATGTATATATTGATCATGGTATCCGGTAAAAAAAGTCCTCGGACATAAACCCCTGGGCACAATGTCGCCAAAATGGGCAACATACAACATACAATTCCCGATGAATAGCATCAAAGAACATTGTGTTTCCAATCATTCGTATTGACTTTGGTAGCATTATTCCAAGGGACTTAACATATCCGAGGACAATTTATTGACCACCTGGATTCCATATCACATATTCATACGCATTTCAAATACCTGAACACAAAAGTAAAGTATGGCAAAAGGCAGGACGGTGACAAGAATCCAGGGCGTGCCATATGATAACACACACATGGTCTGCAGCGCTTGGAAGCAACAGATCAACCAGATCTTCGTATTCAAAGGTATCATCGTGTCTATGGTATCGATATCCTTGCCAAAGCGGTTGATGATACGGCCGGTAGGTGTCGTGTCGTAGAAGCTCACGGGCATGCGCAGACAGTTGGCCAGGAAGTAGAGGTGCAGGGAGATGGAAGCGCGTACGCCGCCCCACGCGAGAACGACGGCTTCGATGTAGCTGAAGATGCCTGGATGGGGAGAGAAAGGTGGCTCCAAACTTTTTAACTGATCCAAATATAAACTTTTAAATGGATCTTTCGGTGATAAAGCTGGTCTTTGACGGAGTGAAAAGAAGGCAGATAGCCGCGCAGCATGAGGTGGGCTTTTGGTCTAGACGGACGCCGACGGACAGACATGTTTTTAAAGATTTAACTAAGATAAAGGGTAGATAACGGATTGACCTGCAACACAAGAAGACATACGCACAACAAAAGTTCTGAAATACAAAATTAATATATGTGAAAATGCTGATAACATATTCACAGGCTATTTAATATCAACATTAAAATTCCATGTACACCTGAAAATAAATCATACAAGCATTCTTTTTCAAAACATACCTGAAATAAAATAAAGTTGGAGCTACTTTTTGAGAGTTTACGGGATTGATAATGTACTTAAATTTGTAAATAAATGTTTTACTAAGGTTGTGATATATTTTTATTTTGTTTCTTTTTCTATGAATGTTGATATGAATAAATGTAAAATATCGTGTTTCTTAGTTGTGGCTTTGGTTTTGTTATGGATACATAGACTACGTAAATGATTATACAGAGTTGTATTTCTTATGAATATGCTTAGACTAACTCCTAAAGCGGCGCTTAATATGTTTTAAAATGGATTCTAGATAAAAGGTGGTTGCATGGAGGTAAAGCATACATTTTGGCTGCAGTTATACTCAGACTCAGTTGTGTATGTTTCGGCAAGCACAGGGAAGCTTATCCATAAACACAACAATCACTACAGAAGCTTAGCAGAAACTTATTTTTTACCACATTAATATGAAAAAACTTAATGTGTGTTTTTTGTTTGTTTGCACTTAAAACAAATAATAATAATAAAGCTTGTGTGTGTGTTAACAAAGGGAAAATGCTCCGAACAAAATTTACAAATATCGCTACGAATATATTCAAATGTTGATTATTTCAAAACTAAACTACTAACGTGATGAAAGAATTGTTAACGTGTTATTAAAGGATATCATGCCTTCTTATATTAAACACTGAAAGTGACCAATATTAATCGTGTATTTTGATCATTTTTTATTTCGATGATTAACATAAATTTCGGATTTGTGACCAAAACAATGCATGACAAAATTCGAACTAAAATTTAGCTCCTTCTAATAATTTCTTTATGTATTTATTCAAGGAGGACATACGTGCATATCAATGAAGTTTCTTTATAACTAATAAGTTTCTACTCAGTTACTTTGTGCATGAAGCATGACAGTTATATCTGATCCCAAATCGTACTTTGTCACTTTCAGTGTTTAACCAAAAATCACATTAATTGTTCACAAGAATCGCTTCCCTTTATTTGTTTTCAGAAACACACTCACACGCATACACATACGCGATTATCGAGGAATACATAAAATGGCTAAACTACTAGAAAGAGGCAACATATTCTTAATAATCAAAGCAGCACAAAAAATAACTGCGCAACAATAAGCCCTTAAATAAAATATTAGGGTTCGTTCACAGCCGTCGCCGCGATGAGCGAATGACTCGCTCGCGAAATTCGCTAACTACCTGTATAAAGAAATAGAGAATCCCGAGCGGCGCGATGATCAACAGAATCTGCGGCGTGGCACTGCTAATCACAAGCAGTGTACACAGCGCATGAAAAGCGCACATGAGCCATCCGCGGATATTCTGCGGAATCATCGTATCTATGGTATCGGTGTCCTTAGCGAATCGGTTGAGCACGCGGCCTAATGGGGTTGTGTCGTAGAAGTTCATCGGCGATCGCATGCAGTTGGACAAGATGCCGAAATGGAGCGAGGTGGACGCGCGAATGGCGCCTACGGCTAGCATGATGGATGAAACGTAGACTGCGACGCCTGTTGTGGATGGAGAATATGGAAGGAGTAGGTTTAATAAAAGAGAAAGGGATGCATTCTTCATGACAAAATGTTTTGCCGCATTTTGTAAGGTGAGCTTCTGTGTCATTGAAAGACGACCTACACTGTTGCTTGCTGATGATATCCGCCTTGGTGGATCAAAACTGTTTGATCACGTGATTAGACGAGAGTTGCATTTCTTTTTCATGTTTCTATTGTATCTTGCTGTGACTTCTGATCAAATGAACCTGTAGGTAAATCTTGAGGATTCTGAAATAGCTTTGAGTGATTAAGAAGGACACACGGCATTAAAGTTAATGGGCATTGCTGTGATTTTTTAAAGAAATGACTAAAAATATGAGTCCACCTGCAAAAAACACAACATGTAATTAAATATGGTTTCGTAACGTGTAAAAAACTGCAAAAAAGAAAATGAAAGGCTTGTGGTAAAGTAGTAAAGGTAAGACGAGGTATAAGAAATTATTGAAGGGCTGTGGTGTTTATGAAGTATCTATGATATGTTTGTTGGATCTTGAAACTGGATTAAGCCCGACTTCGGTATCATTATAAGCCGAAAATCGTCATCATGATCAAAGAACAGTATTTTACATGTGGAAAGTATGAATCTGCTGAAAACTGAAATTAGAGACGGGTTCATGTTTGAGAAGATGCAGGAAAATATAAAATCAATATGATGCAATATTTGTTCTTTTCTGATCTCCTATATGGTTATGTTTAACGTCTAATAACCGTCACCACCAACAGATTAAATGTCAATCCCATCATCATGAATGAACATGAACACACAGCCTGAATCCGGGCTACTTTAACGAATATTAGCACTTCTAAAAACAAATCACCAAATGTGAAATCACCAATAAAATACACATTGATTTTGTAACCAATTGAGACAGTCTCCACGATTTGGGTTATACACATATAAAGCATCTATGGATCGATGATTTACTAATGCAAATAATGGCGACAAAATATACAAGCAGTGCAATGACGATCAGCATGAACAAATAATTTCCAAAAAAATACAGGCGATTGAGGTATAAGGCACGTCTAGATTATGGAATAAAAACTAATGGTAGTCAAACTAGATTCTATGAACAAAGCAAGGGGAATAATCATGAGGAAAAAAAAGAGTACTTAAAACTCCTTTTCAAATAATGTTTTCGGGCGTTGTTGTTTATATAATACCTGCAGAAACGTATAGATGATAAACAGCGGCACAATGACCACAATAAACAGCGGCGTCACAAAGCACACCACAAAGAAGCTCGACAGAATGCTGAAGAAGTTATTGAGGAACGCCCTTGTATTATTGGGTATCATGTGGTCTATGGTGTCGATATCCTTTGATAAGCGGTTCAGTAATCGGCCCGCTGGTGTGACGTCAAAGAAGGCCATAGGCGCTTGGAGGCAGAAGACGGCTAGTTCGCGGTGGAGGTCGCGGGAGGCCCTCAGTGCGCCCATGGTAACGACGACGGACATCCAGTAGGAGAGGATGGCTGTAAAAGGAAAGCATAGCAAACCCGTATATGGGGGAATAAATAAAGGTATTGAAATAGAATGAAGTGATTACCCTTTACCATTTGGGCGTCAGAATATCATGTTAGCAGTAGTATTGATTGATGACCAATGCGGTTCCAGGCGTGCAACACATTGCAAATGGTCACACTGAGAGGATGGCTGTAAAACAAATAAAGATGAAGACCCGATGGTCACTACATACCAAGTAATGATACGTGATGATAAGGTTTACCAGCAAATTGCAGAGAACCTTTTGCGTTCAAAAAGATCAAAAATGGTGCTTTGATTGAATTAGTCCAAGGCGTGTGACACAGTCAAAGCTGACGTTTAATGTTTCTCCAAACCCAAAGGCCTTTTGCAACATATATTGATATACGCATGCACATAATTCGCGATCAAACACCTGTTCATTTAGCAATATCAAACTGCAAAATAAGGTAACAAACAAACAACGGGAGTTTGTACAATTCAAAACATCTAAAATGAGAAATTATTCATTTAAAAGCACATATACTGGAGAAGCCCAACACCTTGCAGCAAAATCGATTATTGAATCATTCAGCAATCATAGTAAAATAAGAGGATGGTCGAGGAATTACTTCAAAACCTGTGGTGACTTGATAGGGCAACGTATGAGAGTTGGTAGACCAATATGAAATGTATGTAAGATTGTTTTGTGTTCAATCAATTAGTGAACAAAAGAACGCGGTCCATATATTATAGCATACATAAGTTGTAAATTGGATATTCACATCATCGTAAGCAGCGGTTGGCTATCTGTTAAGATATGAACCCAATTACCAAAATTGAAAATCTACAAGCAGTTGAAGTTTAAAACGCAGTGAAATACATGTAACTGTATATTGTGCTATACATCTGTACAATTTGATACAAAATGTGTCTTTAGTCATTTTAGCTGCGAATGTGCCGAGATATACAGCAGAGACATGCTATAAACGAGAAAAACTGAAACAACACTGGCACCGTAGAAGCGCAAATGTTATCCGATATCATACAGTAGATATCACCTAACAATTTAGGTTACAGCAAAGAAAATATACACAAATATCAGCAGCAACAAAGGCTATACTATTAAGTTAACAAATTGATGCCGCTACACATAGAGATGGCGCCACTATCGCACCTGTATGAACCAATACAGCACAACAAGCGGCACAACGGTGCTGATAATCACTGGCGTATTAACTACAATCACGCCAAACGTCGACAGTGTTCCAAACAGGCACCACAGAAATATCGTATAGACTCTCGGCAGCACAGTGTCTATAATCTCCATGTCTTTGCTGAAGCGGTTCAAAACACGTCCTAAAGGTGTTGAGTCGTAGAAGTGCATTGGGGCCTGGAGGATTTGGTGCAGCATGTGTTTGTGGAGTAGACCGGCCGCACCTAGATAGCCGACGGCGCCACAAAAGTCGGAGAGGATAACGCTCAGGCCTGTGGATTTTGGGATGAAAAGTAGAGACACGACTTAGCTTTATTTGTATAAGATCTAATTATATAAGATTTAGCCTGAGTCTATTTAGCTTTTAGCCGACGGCGCTCGCAAAAGTCGGAGACGATAACGCTGAGGCCTAGATGTGGCGTTTAAAAAAGGAATGTATTTGTATTTCAAAGACTAGGAAAATTAGTTTCAAAGGTACGTTTTTAGAATATCTTTGGGAGATTGGCCTGTGTGATTAAAGGGACGGACATACACAGTTGAGACTCGATTTAGCTTTATAAGATTTAAATCTAAATGTTTTAGCTTTACAAGATTTTGCTATTTGAAAAATTAGCTTTTTGAATTAAGCTCTGAAAGAGTAAATGAAATGACGTGATTCGTTTCATGATACTGTTTTGTGTGCTAAGAGTTGAAGATTGCTTTGGTTTGATGTGAGAAACATATTTTGAGGATAAAATGCTTAATGTTTTCGAGAACAAAAACATGTAAGTGGGGAATAGGTAGGATTGAAAAGTCAAATTGAACATTAGAAAATTGTATATATCAAGGTCATTTCTGATGTTGCCCTTAGAATAGTGTGTATCGTTAAAACTATTTAACGTAAAAAGCATTTTTGAGTGGGAAGGTTGAACAAAGCAACGAAATCAAACTGAAAATGAGTAAATTAAATGCTTAAAGGTAGAGTTTACAGAAGGTGCATTTATATATAAGATTGTAGCATATCAAACTAATAAAAGAAAAGAATGTTATATCTTAAATGAATATAATAAATCGAAACTTGACTACAAATGGCATTATGTATATCTCCAAATGTTAACACATTCAAGGTACGGTGTGGTGATGAATATATTGCCCTATCCACATCAAATAACATTTAACTACAGAATTCGGAAGACCGTGCACCAACAAGCATGCCAAGCAAACAACGAAAACATAGTCTTTACATTGGCCAAATAAAAATATTACGACAATTAATGCCAAGCATTAGACCATGCCACGACTTAAATACCTTATGACAACTACGAACAATAGAACCTCGATAGTAAGATTATTGCGAAGTAGCGATACTTTGCCAATGATAAAACATCATCCTTACAGAAAAATGTATATAAAAGTTTTCGCATCGGATTCAACAACATCGCAAATATATACAGACAAAACGACAAGATTGTCAAGGACAATGACCCAGCTTTACTTTATAGCTCTTCAAGCACTAGCAAACACGTTTTTGTTCATTGTTTTAATGAGGCTGAACAGGTAA
>LQRL01026288.1:0-13314 GCA_001703475.1 Hydroides elegans
TATAACAAACCACTTTAAAAGCTGAACAAAAATGAAAATACTCACCGATTTATATGAATTAGCCGACTGTCTTGCATTGAAGTGATGGCGTTGTAAAGCTTAAATCGTGTAACTTTTAAATCTAATGTATTATG
Organism: Hydroides elegans; assembly: GCA_001703475.1. NCBI lineage: Eukaryota > Metazoa > Annelida > Polychaeta > Sabellida > Serpulidae > Hydroides > Hydroides elegans. The sequence continues at coordinate 135 of LQRL01026288.1, forward strand.
GATCATGGATGATATAACGTAAAATCAAATCTTTTAGCCCCAAAATGGTAAACAAATTGCACAAAAATATGCTCTTTATCAAATCTTTTAAAGACAAATGATTGTTATTTGTCAAAGTTTAAATGTTAATGAAGCATTAAATTCCTGTAATCTACCTCCAAATCCTTCAAAATTTAATGTGCTTGTGTGGGAAGACTCTGTTGAATAATATTTATAGTCATTAAATTTTGTAAAGCTCTGCGTAGGAAGAATTGACCTTTTAATCAATGTCCATCACTTTTGTTGAAAGTTCAAACGGGCCATATCCATAGAAACAAGATATATTAATAAACGTTACTATGGTAGCCATAATAAGTTCCCAGGTGGCTGTCTGAAAAACAAGTGATTATGTTGCATGGACGTATGTTTATTATATAAATTTTGTTTACTGTATATTTGATCTTGAAATTTGAAAGAAAAAACGAAAAGTGTTTATAATAAGGGAAATAAATGATTAATTATCAAGGACTTATAACAGGACTTCTCAATCACAATTACAAGTAAACATCAACAGTTGGGGAAAAATAGGCACATGTTCGATCCACATGAATTTAACATGGACGCCATATCTTCTTTCCTGGACTGACTTATACCAGTAAAATTATGTGGATATACATAGTATATATGGTTGCCTAATATGTCAAAATTGCATAAGTTGATAAATTCGGGAAACAATAAAACCTCTCTGGATCTTTAGGGTTGAGATCCATGAATACACCCAAGTTACTTAATACATTTTATGATTATGATGTATACTGTATGTGTTTGAAGTAAATGGTCTTCCTTAACTCTCTTGTTCAGATGTTTACATATTGTCATTAATTTGCTTGGTTTTGCCTTGGAATGGTCTGCATACAAATCAATGTTAATTAAATCATTTTCTTTAATGCCAGATTCTATGACATCTCAGTGGCAGTCGTGTGTCACTCTTCTGACTACAACTGATACCAATGCAAATACTGCGATATCTCTGTAGTCACTCAGCATCGACAAAAGTTGAAATAAAAACAACATTAATGGAAAATGAAAATACATTTAAACTATATTTCTTTGAGTTTTAAAACTTTGACCCCTTCCATTGAGCATGGGCCGAAATTAAGTGAGATTTCCATAGGGGGCCGGTCTTGTAGGAGCGTAAGTGTCCTAACCTCATTCGATTTCGAGACATCTCGGCCCACTTTCAATCTCGGCCCATTTACGAACTCGGCCCATTTTCAATATACATCAATCTCGGCCCACTTTCAAACTCGGCCCATTTTCTATGGATAACAAAAACAAACAAACTCGGCCCATCTTTGGGGGAATATTTACTACTACGTTTAAATCAAATAAACATTTTCCATAAACTTTTTTTTTTAAATACTAATTACACGTTTGAAACACATGTGTATTATTGAATTGCAATAACATTGTGCGTTGAATTATGACCCCTCTGTGTTTTTATATTTGATTGCAATCGCATGTAATTGCATTTATAATGTAAAATTATGATTGAAAATACATTATTGTCATATATCTAATTGATTTTATACCTAAACGTTCCTGTGATGTTGATTGATATATTAATTGCGCTTGGACTGCTTTGATTTGTTTGATTTTAAACTTGAAAGGGCGCTTTCATCATCTTTCATTTATTATTATTCAACATAAGACAAGTTATTACGTTTTGATATTTCTTTAATAAAAACTCCTAATTGAAAATTGCAATTAAGCGTTCGTTTCAATATAAAAAGGATTTTGAGGAACTTCATTCAAATCTAAATGGTATATGATTTTATGCATAATGCATTACGCATTTGATTTAGAACTACATGGGGTCTGGATTTATGCTATGTTCCATGTTTTTATGACTGATGTTATCTTGAGATTATTTCTTTGTATTTTATCATGCTTTAATATATGTTTTATTATATGATCATATTCTTTTTCATTGGATTTTATGTGTGGAGAAATGTGGTTTTACTTTATAACGATATGCAAGAGTTATTGACACATAAATTATATAAGAAAAAAAAAACGTTTAATTTATTTTCGACTAAAAGATTTTATCTGTTTTGTATTGATAAAAGAGAACACAAAGCAAACGGTTTAATAATAAATCCTTATCCTTATTCTTTCATATTATACGCTATAACATCAATGCCATTGCATCTTATTGAACACATAAAACAAAGCAATTTGTATTCATAATAAATCCTAATCCTTAATCCTTTGAACAATACGCATTCCCTTTCAAATAACTTCACAAGACATCATTCTTAATCCCTACCATATTATATCGTTATTTAAAATGGGCCGAGTTGGTAAATATAATAAAATGGGCCGAGTTGGTAAATAGAATAAAATGGGCCGAGCTTGAAAGTGGGCCGAGCTTGAACAAAAATGGGCCGAGTTGGATTTTGGGCTGAGTTCTCCCGATACCCCTCATTCTTGCGTTCATCAAATTGAAGCATATCGCTTGACTTTTCAGTTTAGGATCCACATAAGTACTATTGAATGCTTAACAGTTCTTGGTATGATCAGAACGTCTTAACGGGTGAACACACTTCCATTTCAAAGATTGATAATATAACAAACTGTTAATACATCCAAAAACAATCAACCCATCATAATTTGATTACAAGAACTGCTCATAAACATGTAGTATTTTGTAGGATAACAAAAACAACAATGTAAAGGACTCATTCATCCTCAACCAAGGACGCTCGTGCTAAACATGGCTTAACCGAACATTTCCGGAATTCCCCATTGTAGCAAGATCCATACTTGAGTGCGATTGGGGGCCGTCCTAAAGGCACTTAACCAAAACTTGACAGATTGAGTCTTTAGGGCTTGTAACATTGGCTGTTTTTTTTTTCGAGTTTATTTGGCTTAATAAACCGTGATGGTCAATGTATTTTTTATGAGAAAAAACTCGAAACAGCGACCAGCGTTTATAGCATTTTGAGTTACCCGAAAAGGAATACAGTGAAAACCCCGTTTTGGTGGTGGTGGTGGTGGGGGCGGGGGCTAGAAAACGCTTTTAATGAGACCATCCCTACTTTACAAATCAATACATCGTGCCTTAGTTCATAAGGGAAATTAATTGCTAAGTGCATTGTTATGTAGGAGCTGTAATGTTGATCAAATATCTATTTTAAATTTCATTTATCTCTATTATATGAAACAGTTGTATAGCAGTTATATTTAACTTGAAAGCACTCAACGGCTTTAAGAGAATATAAGCTCTGAATTAAATTGTTTATACATTCAATACCAATCCCAATACCAAAATATTTTCCTCAACTTTGTTTCAATGAATTGTTCATCAATACCCTTCAACTGCTTTAGAACAGTTTTACCCAGGCCCGAACTTCATTATCTATCGAAATGTAAAATCCGTTTTGTTTTAACAATACGTTGCCCCCGACGTTCGATCACTGACCTGTCTGTGCCCGCAACAGAAAACCACTTACGACGTCGTATTATGTATTTCTGAACGTTCTTTGCCAAGTGAAAAGGGCACATTTCAGTATGGTCCCAAAGATATAAAGGGCTGCGGCCTGGATTGAACTCAGTCATTTATGTCCATTTGCCTGCTAGTACTAAAAAGAGAACCCCACGAGCCGCTTTTTGCTGAAAGAGTTGATACGTACACAAGAAAAACTTGATCGATGCATTCTTGATTACAGCAAATAATTTTTAAAACAATCTTAGTTATTTTTCTATTGACTTGTTATGTATCCTGCTATATATTTCACATTTTGTTTATATGAAAGTAAATTTAATATTGTGCAGTTTTTTTTACCATAAACATTATCATCGGTTATCCATTTTGTCTCTTTGCTTGAAATGAATATAAACATTGGTACCAGAGATGCAAAGCCCATAGCTTATGAAAACGTTCCTTATCACGAATATTTGTCAATTAAAAGAAGCAGGGCAAAATAAATATCTTTCTTACAACGTTTTTCTTACTACGTTTTTCTCACAACGTCTTCCATACAGCGAAGTCCTCAAAACGCCACAATATACCAGCAATCTTTTTTGTGCTGTTCAAATATCACAAACTATCTCAAATTCATCTAAGTTCAGACCCCTGTAATTTTGACAATTTGCGGTCGATCAAACTGAAACCTCAACGTTGCACATTTTCAATATATATTCTTTCACTGTGTGAAGTGTTAGAACCCTAGGAAAATGCTTCATACCGAAATGCCGCGGACAAACGACTGCACCTCAAATGTTAACAGACGAACAGACGGACGGATGGACGGACAGACGGACGGACGGAATGGGGGATAGCAATAGCCCTCAGCCAAATTGGTTGGCTGGGGACTAAAAAAGCAAAACTGTTTCGAAATAGAAAAATCATAAACAACCGACTGAGTTGTGTTGTATTTCATTTTGATAGACGGACTCGTGAGGTGCTCGTCATTAATGGCACTGTTCTGGATTGTTGGTTTCGTCGTGCTTAGATCACACTAGACCCTAAAGTTGGTGTCAATCGAACAAACATATTTTATTTGTAGGAATTTCCGACTATGAATTATGTCATCTTACATTATGTCAAATCATTAATATGTTGCCCATTTAGAAGTTTTTGAATAGTGTAATTTCAATTTAAGGAAAATAAATCGTTCCATTCAACAGGTGATTCAATGTATGTCATGTATATTTCCGTGACTTTCATAAAAAAATAAACGCAACTTGCTCCCCTTTCGGCTTTTCGGGTTTAAATGACCTGCCAAACGATAACATTGCTTACAAAATTGTATTACAAAAATAATTTAGAAATTATTGGCATACATATTACATACATGCATAAGCATTTTTGTGACTGCAGGCCCTAAATGAACATAAACACAAATCCATGTGTTGACAATCATCAATGTATATAAATAAAAGTAACATAACTGTCAAAATGATGGCATAATTATATACTCAGACTAAACATAACGACTTGTTGTTTACATATGACATTTTGGAATATAAATCATAAATATGGTAAGTTGTTGATTGGTTTGAACTGTTATAGCAATTAAATTTGTTTTAATTATTATCATCTCGATTTTTGTGATAATGATATTCGATATTGTGATATTCCAAGGATTTGCGATAATTATAAAGCAATTAAAATGTTAAAATTATTTTAAAAAATGCTATCGTAAAAAAAAAACAATTTCAAGTGCAAACACATGCTTCTTGGTTGAGTACTTGAAAGCCATATTTATGTTTCAAATATTTTCGAGCACATAAAACGAACCTTCGAACATATTTCAATGGAATTCATTATTTTTCGTTTAATCAGGCGAAAACAACATTGTCAGATGAACAAATTGAAGGTAAGTCTAAACTATTTTTAGATTTCAAGTTATACGGTTTCCTGGCAACTAAACTAAAGTGGCACCTGTAGACCGTCTATTGATGAACATAACTCAAAACAGCCATTAACCAGTTTAATTGTATACTCATTTCAGTTAATTGGTAGCTAATTAATTTCTAAAATAACTTAAGTGCTAAATCAGAGAACTTTCTACCAAAACTGGTCCGAATCTAGGATGGTCTCTTGAAGGCATGTAACACCTGTTGGAGTATATTTGAAGAATTTCTTTGAAGTTTCCAGTTACACATTCACAATTCGGTAGCACACATATACTCTTTTGTTGATTTTTGGCTTCTTCGTGGCATAGTCTATGATACATTTCGGAATTTTTTGAGAGACCATGAACCAACGATGTTGACAATGCCATAAAGATAACATCTTTTGATACAAGATTGTGAATTCAAGCAACGTTATATTTTGTAAACACGACCTAACGAAATCATTCGATGAGGTGATATGGATCAACAAATGAGGTGTCCTGGAAATGCTATTTGCGTATCAGTTCTCAGTAAAGGCATTATCAAAGATTGTAGTTGCATATCAGCATTAGCCAGGGTTGAATTATTCACGAATGATTTGACATGAAGGGTAAGTTAGCAATATCAAATATCAAAACACGCACTTATTTTATTATTGTCCAACTTGTAGTAAATACTCATTCACGTTGGATTTTCCACGAAAACATACATGCGAGTTCCTATTATCATGCTGGAACTATAATGGGATAATTGGTTGATCATACATAAATATACTCTATAATTAACATACATATAGATATATATAACTTATAATGATAAGGGTTTAACATAAAAGTTATCATTTATGTGTCCAATCCAAGACATTACCCAATTTGTTTATTTATATTGTGGCTAAGGAGAAAAAAATACTATCGTCCATTATATCGCAATGGGTTTCAATAATCTTTATGTGAACTGTAATTTTGCCCAAAGCACAACAGGAAGTACTCAATGGCCATTTCCAGTTATAATATTATATAATTGATTATTAAATAGCCTGCATGGGGTCCTAAAAGACTGTAAATTGGGCCATAAAATGGTCCGTTCCCCCTTTCACATTGGCAATAAAGCCGCACAATTTCGGATATAGTTCGCCCAGTAATGAGTGTCCATTAAAACCAAGTCAGTAAGTGCATTTGCTGCTTTAATAAAATGATGTTGAAATTTGCGCTCTAAATAGTTCAACCATATATCGGAAACTTTTTGGCACATACAGTCACTTTTGGAGACTTTATGGCTGGAGACTTTATGGCCGGAGACTTTTTGGGCGGATACCCTCAGTAATCATATCATTTCCGAGAATCACAATAGCTACAGTTCAATTGGTGATTCATGAATAATTATGTAGATGTTTAAGTTCGAGTTCTTAGGATTATTTTAGTAACTAAACGTATTTTACCATTTGGGACTATGGTAAAAACGATTTTAGTTATTGAAGCAAAACAGCATAACAACCACATTATGCATGTTGTACCCTTCAACTGCTAAAATGAGGTATACATCAGGTCATTTATGTTTCCCTAATAGCAAGTCGCCGATCTGTGTATGCGTGTTAAGGGTTAGCCGGGTTAAAGAATTTTGCCTCATAGAGGCATATCCCACGAGGTAGTCATCAACAAGGTGTTTCTCTCCATTTTTAAGCTAGCTTCACTGACAAAATAAGAGCTATCTTCTCGTATCATATTATATATATCTTTCAAATAAACACAGTTGAAATATTTCGTCTTGTGGTGTTTTTTATCAAAGCCTGTTTCTGTTTTTCGCAGAATGCCGCGTTGCTTTTTCGCTCTTTGACAAGGACGGTGATGGCACCATTTCAGCGGCCGAGATCAAACGGGTCATGGTCTCATTGGGCGGCAACCCGAGTGATAAGGAGGTCAATGACATGATCAACGAAGTCGATGGAGATCGTACGTATAAAGTCATGACGCCACATAATATTGATGAAAACTTATACTGATTTTAATTAGATATACAAGTTTAATGGTTGTATTTGATCAGAATGATTAATCTCTGAGGCTGATGGAGACCGAATATTTATTTACATGTATATATGAAAAGTAATGATAACCTGCCTTTCCCCTGGTAACGACCTATTCGATTGCGGCATTGGTCCTTGCGTCATTACTGTGCACTGGGGGTTCTTATTACAAGACTACAAAACAAGAATGACGATGATTAAATTATACAAAAATGATCAATCGCTTATTATCGCATTATTGATAATGTTTGATATCTACAATCAAGACAAAATGTCAACCAATATCATAGCCTTTTTACGTAGATCTAATTATGCTCTGATAAATAAACACGCCCTAGAACCGATCACCATATACAACTGAACTATGTTTTAATTGCATTTTGTCTACTAATTTAAATGTTAACAGATAACGGCACGATAGATTTCGACGAGTTCTTGATCATGATGAACGGACAACTCAACGGCCAACCGCAGACGGATGAGGACCTTATGGTGGCTTTCAGAAGTAAGATTTGATAAGATTTCGAATATAAAATATACGACAATAACAGTTCTTCTCGTATTATTAACTTTATTCTTATTAAGCTTGATTAGTGGCGGCCCTTAAAAGCTCTAAGCGCTTAAAATATACTCGGATATTACAATATGATATAGGCGAAAGTATAAATGCAAACGTGATAATATGACATGAAGAAAAATATAAATACTTATAAAAGGGAACTAATTCTCTGACAAATATTAGTTTTTAACTTTTTTCTTAAAAAAAAAGATTTAATGTCTTTGTAAAGATGCATTGATACTCAAAATGCGTTCCATAGTTTTAGGCCCACTTAAACAAAAGCCCCTAAGTAAGTTGTATATGCATTCAGTTAACGGTTGTGATGGATTTGTATTACCGGAAATGGACAATAAGACATTCCTATCAGTGCCAATGCAAAAATATATTATTTTATTGAGATCACGTGTCTTAACATTTAACCTATGGCTGCGACCATTAAAAATGTCAAATGTTGCGTATTTAAATGACAGGATATCTAAAACCGTTTTCCTGTTTTCAAGAGAAAGGTAGAAATAGATAGAAAATACTTGATGAACCTTAATTTATACATCTGCGGTTAACCGGTTGCATAGCAATGCATATAATTATGATCAAACTTTGTTTTGTAGTAGACTCTATACTTGAAAAGTAACATGACTGTGTGTAAAATTATAACATCAAATTAAAGTGATTAAACTAAATTAGCCTAGAATTACCACAAGTTTCATATCAAAAGTGGAATTGCCGTACCAATCATTCTAACGAATCCTGGCCAGGCTGTTTTCGTTCAAACAGCTTCCAGCCAAACCATGCAAAACCATGACATCAGCCACATATTGCTGTATTCTTAAACATGCTGTTTTTAATCTAAGTGGACATAATCATTTGTGTTCATATTGCATATTTTGAAAATTTTAAAGAAAACTACTGAATCGGATAAAAATTGCTGTCAAACTACTGATTAGAATATTGGACAGGTGGTTCCTATTTGCCTCGAAATTGTCCAATATGTAATTTAATGGCTGACCTCCTATTTAATCTAAGCCCCGATTAAGCAAAACAAGCGATTGTGTAATTCTAAATTAAGATTTTATATTTTTCCTAATCGTTTTGTCCCATACGACTTACAACAAAGACAATAGCGAAAATCGTAGCTATAGATAGCAATTGAAGCCCTTAACATAATGAAACTTTTTTTTTTCGTTTCTAGCTTTTGACAAAGACAACAACGGCAAGATCGATGCCACCGAGTTATTCAAGACGATGAGAGCGCTGGGCGAAGAAGTGTCGATGGAAGACACAGAATACATGATTGATTTTATGTATTAAATGCAATGATATATAACGAATATCCTTTCTTTTTTAAGCATTTGACAAAGACAACAACGGCAAGATCGACGCAACAGAGCTATTTAACACGATGAGAGCGCTAGGCGAAGAAGTGTCAATGGAAGACGCACAATATATGATTGCGGAGGCGGATGTGGATGGCGACAAAGAGATCGATTTCGAAGGTATACATTAATGCCTTTTCGTAGATGGGTAATTACAACTAACAGCTATTAAGAAGTATGAATTCACATAAAGCCGTATGTCTTGTGTTGACTGAGGGTGGATGGGAATGGAAACACTAGATTTTAAAGTCATTTTGCCATAAACAGTTGCCTGTCTCACAAGCATACGCAGACAAACAAAGCGCTTTCGAATTAATGGCTTTAGGCTATGCAGTTTATGATTCGTTTATCAGGTGGATTTATTTTAATCGTTGATGTATTTGTTATGAAGATATGAAAGCGTTCGGGTTCATATAGAAGCCGTTAAATCGTGGCTCATATAACAATCCCGAGTGCCACTTTAACTTAAAAATTGAAACAAAGCATAACTCTAGTAGCCCTAATCCAGGTTGAGATATAATGGGGACTCATTTCTACACAAAACCATTAGCCAAGAGTTCAGAATTGAAACTTGTCTTTTGATAAAGATTTGAGAATTAATGAAACACAGAATCGATAATGACGCTTAACATGTACGTTTTACATGTACAACTTATCCTCGCTACCACTGTACATTTCATTCATGTCCAAGAAATCGAAATGTTCGAAAACGTTCAAAATACGTTCAAAATGTTCAAAGGTTCAAACTATAGTTTATACATATTATTTTTAATATTTTTGATATAGGTTGCATGAGTATGGATATATTTTGCTGAAATATTATTTTATTTTGAAAATATTGATGTAAATTAATGTTTTTTGAACCTTTGAACATTTTGAACGGATTTTCTAACCAGGCAGGACTTATCTGAAAGACTTGCAAATTCACCTGTTACCAAACCTGTCAAATGTGTGTGTTATCTATTTGGATGCTTTACATTCTATACATTTATGGATCTCTTGTCTTTTTTGAACGTTTGAACGTTTTGAACGCCTTCACACACTAAGTTACAAATTTAATTTGGTAAAGATATTCTAACTTTGTCTGAAGTTTCAAAAGAATAGATACTATCTTAACATGTCTTCTATATCTCAACTTTGAACATTTTGAACGTATTTTGAACGTTTTCGAACATTACAAATCCTTGGACATACCTCGTACATTTTAAAAAGCGAAAGAAATCAAAGATCTAATGTAAGGTTCTTTATTTGTTTCAGAGTTTAAGAAGATGCTGTTTGTGATGAATAATCCAGATAAATGAGAATCGAGTTCCAGAAATAACTATTACGCAAGTCAGCCCAGGCTAACATTCCGATAGAAAATGTACTCTTGAATGGCAGGAAAAAAAACTGAAATTTATATAGAATATACCAGCACACGATTAGAAACTATTGAGCAGTTAGAACAAACAGAATATGAGTGATTCACGATAAAAAACAATTTTAAATGTACAATTAAACATGCGTTTACCATTTTCTATAGGTGGGATGGGGAATATATATAGGCGGCATAAATAAAAACTCAGAGAATTTACATAATCAAGTGTTCTATATATGATATTAAAACGTTATAAATTGTTATACCAAAGCCATTTACAACATATTAACAGGATATATTGAGTTGTGTTAGGTATTTCTTTATCATATACATGTATATATTATAATATATATTTATTTAACTGATATTAATGTATGTGTTCATGTAGACTATAACTTTTGTATATATAGTTTTTTTAGAATAGTATAGTCATTACATGACCCCGGTACCTGGGTAAATATATTATATATGAATAAAATACGAATAATCGTAAGTTTGATTTATTACACTTCATGGTTTTTCACTTTTGAGAGGATTCCTTCATAATTTGATAGAGGGGTCCTTCATAATTTCATAATAACAACATCAATATATATTTAAAATCCAAATACACCGTATATCAACCCAAGTAGATAAAGGTTCATTATATGCTCTGGCTGGTCAACACTTCTGAATGGGTTCGAACCATGGACCATCAGCAAAGTATTACAGCAGCGCCTAGAAGCCTTTGAAATGTGGATACTGAGGCGAATGCTAAGAATAACCTGGACAAGACGTGCCACACACGAAGAGGTGGTAAGATTAGCAGGAACGAGCAGGTCATTGTTCGACACCGTTCGAATTAGGAAGCAGTTGTTTTTTTTTTTGGGCACATCATGAGGCACGATTCTCTGCAACGCGACCTGAATGAGGGCATGGTGGAAGACAAATGAGGAAGAGAGAGACCAAGAACGGAGTGGAGCGACAATGTCATCCAATAGACTGGTCTCATCTTCATGGACGCCAAGCGAGCTGCTCAAGACAGGAGAAGATGGAGATCCATAGCAGACATCGTAATTCGACACGCCAAGCAGTAAAGGTTAAGGATGTCAACACCATAGTTCATAGACATACATGAGACCAATAATGGAATTGTGAAGGAATGGTGCTAGGCCGAAGGACCCGAAATATGACAACGTCCCGCGAGTTTTAAAGTGGTTTATTTTTATAATTGTGATAAGTAGATTCTACAATGTATTGAATTATACATAAGCAAGACATTTCAAGCGACATTGGTATAAACTACATATCGAACCGGTTTCGTGTTTTTTGCCTCTATTGCATGAAAGTGGCTTGAAACATAAGTCTATCTGTTGAGCTGAAACGACATGGGTACTAAATACTTTATATTTTAAGCAGGCTAACGGAGCGGGATCACTAAAGCAGCGATCATTATCGCCACTTGCGATTTTCTGTGTTTTTCTTTGTTTATGAAATCGCCAGCAGCGACAGAATTATCACCACTTGCGATTTGGTAAACAAAGCCAAGCAGTGAAAATCGCAAGTGGCGATAACAATCCCTACTTTAATGTAACCGTTCCCATAGCCTTGTGATGTCTTGGATTTAAATTGATATTCATATTATAAAAATATATATCAACGGAACCAAATAAATTATTTATGATATGGTAAATAGGCTGATGAGGATTTTGACACCTTACATACATTATCAGAACATACTATAAATATTTGAGTCATAATGCTCAATCTGCATTTGAATGCTGGGAAACAAAATATTATAATCAATTTTGGGTGATCAATCACATAAATGTTCCCATTCATGATGCTTTCTTAACACAAATGAAACGAAAAATAAACTATTAGTTCTATATGTTGGACAACGTCTCGAAGGTCCTGGTCACTTTTGAAGCTTTTCTTGCTATTTTTCCAATAAAACCTGTCTTTTAATGTATTCCTAATGGGAAACCAAACACAAAGTGCTTTTAGGTAGCTTTTTGAGGTTCCCATTAGAAATACATTAGAATACAGGTTTAATTGTTAGGGAAAAAACGGAAAACGCTTCCAGTTTGTCCAGGCCCTTACATATTACCTAACTGTCCTTTTATAAAGATCTTGTAAGCCATCTTTTGTCACAGGATTTTATATGGGTCAGACAGTATATTACGCATGTCGCATTCATAACATACATTGTATTACATAGATCCCAGTAAAGAATGCTTGTCTCTTGAGTGTCTGACCAAGGCGACTGCATGTATCAAATCTTGTATTTTAACCAATCAAAAACCAATTAATAATGTTTACATTGAACCCATATATATGCTCATTACCAAAAGGAAGGACACATGGATCACGCAATCCAGTGATCAAGCCATAGGGTCTGTCCAAATGGGACGCTTTTCCCAGCTTTTTGTTATCATAGCAAACCGTGATTTACAATGTATTTCTTATGGCAAATCAAAACACGTCAAGCTTTTTAAAACGCAACGAGC
>LQRL01026310.1:0-15295 GCA_001703475.1 Hydroides elegans
TGTCTCAAATATCGCGAAATTTCTAGAAAGCCAACCCGTAATGGCGCATCAACTTTATAAGTAGCGGGCCATTCGTGCTCCAACGGACACATTTCTAGTTACCTCAAGCTATTACATATTTTTATTCAACAATAGCGTCCAATGCTACATAAACATTGAATATAAACAAATAACGTTTGTAACTGTCAGAATCTATCAACCGCATTGATCTGGTCCCTCGGGGTATGCAATTTGACTTAGGCCCTTTAAACACGATATACAATTAGCAGATGTTGACTTGTTTTCAGTAAACATGAAGTATTATTGACCTGATTTGGAAATGTTGCCCTTTAGGGCAACATTTTCAAATCAGGTCAATAATATCTTCATGTTTACTGAAAACAAGTCAACATATGCTTTATTATATGCTTTTATCATGCATAATTTTATTTCGCAACATTGCGTTGCCCTCATTAGCTCAGTCGGTAGAGGGTTGGATTCAATACTTTTACATTATTCGAAATCGACAATAAACTACACTTTATTATCAAATAATGTCATTAAAACAATTGAATTACTTGATAATTCTGTTATATTTTACTTTAAATTTAAAAATAAAAAATAAAAAATGTGCCACTGATCGGTCTTGAACTCGGGACCTCTCGATCAGCAGGCTAGCACCTTAACCACTACACCACCGAGCCCTCGCGCAAATCGCGCTTTAAAAATACAATATATAAATGTAGATTGAATAATTTGATAAATTTTCAAATTTTGACTGAAAACTACGATGATTCACCGAAAATAGATAGTGAAGTAATGAAAAATGTTCTTTGTTTACATTACTCGGATAACATTTCATGCAACAATTTCTCAGCAAGTCAACATTGAGTATTATTGACTTGCTCTCGACCAATCAAAACGCCCGTTACAATCCCATCATATAATAATTATCTTATGTTGCTGAATTGTTCATTAGAAATTCTCAACCATTACAATTGAGGTATAAGCCCTCAGTTTCATGTGAACTATCAAGTTACGCTTTCAATTTGGCCGCTTGGCCTTATTTTTCAATCTTGATTCTAGTATAATTTGTTACCCTTATTTTGGTTCAGAATCGTAACCATATAGACCTCTATGCATGTTTATTATTCTTCACAATTCTATCTTTCCTCTGTAGGTAATGGGCGGGGGCGGCAAGAAGAAAGCAGTAGGGGGCGCCAAAGGAAAGAAAGGCGCCGGCGCCAAGGACGCAGGGCCCAGCGAAAACTTCCTTTCGGTTAGCTTTGATTTTGTTTTCGGAAGAAAGAATAAAACATTGGGTTGGTTTGTAATGCATTTGTGTCATGCAAAAAAAGGGTGATTAATTGGGAAATAGCAGCCTTGGAATTTGGTAAGTGACAAAATTTACTGAAATTTTGAAAGTTGATAAAAGATTATGAATATATTTGTAAGTTCACTTTCTTTTAAGAAGACTCATGTGTTTGTTTCACGCATTTTCTATGTGTTTGCTCTTTTCAGGACGAAGCTGTAGAAGAGAAGGCCGCGGCCGCCCTACCTTCAGACTGTATCGCTGGCTTGGCTAATGCGGTGTGGAAAGAGCGCCTGGCTTCCATGGAGAAATTCACCGACGTATGTTATGGTTAACCTTTAATCAAATTCAAAAATGTTACTATTAATCTGAACCTTGTGAAAACATTTTTGCAACAACATGTATCACCTTGTTTTTTCGCGGTTTTCCCCATGAATAAATAATCAAAGTGTGTGGGTGGGTGATTGGTTTTGAAATTTCTAAAATATATGATCATAGCTAATAGCTACATTATTTGCTACATTATATTCAAATGATATATTTTATAGGTTGTGAAAGGCATGACAAAGGATCAAATCCCATGCCAAGTGTTCGTGCGAACCATTGCCAAGAAACCCGGTCTAAAAGAAACCAACTTCCAGGTAGGCGGAAATCAATTTTCGTATTTGCTGAATGGTGATATCATTACAATGTTACGTAAAAAAGTAAAGTTCCATAAATAATGATACAGATAATTTATGATATATCAATAACGTTTTACCGCGGATAAAATCCTTGCACGAATCATATTTCCATGATCTCCTATTTTACCACAGGTGATGAAAGTCAAAGTCGAACTCATAGCGCACCTGGCCAAGAACGCCAAATTTACACGCACCTCAGCCGAGTGCTGTTTGAACGATTTGGTGGACAAAGTGGGTGATGTGAAGAATGGAAAAGGAGTGCAGGAGGCGCTGTCGTGCATTGCAGAGGCGGTGGGGCTCGAGTTTGTCAGTTTACAGGTTTGTGAATATATATGCTTACTTATTTAGAGAGAAACAAACTTTGAAGGGAGGCATCGGGAGGGTATTGTATGGTAGGGGAGTCTAAAGCTGGTGAACTGCCGAGGCGATGGGACTAGAGTTCGTTTACGGGTAATGTAGTCAACCAAAAAAGTTACTTATCATTATTAATAAAAAAAAGACCCCTCAATCTTAAATTAGTCAGTTTAGTGACGTATATTGATATTGTGAGCTAGTAAGAATCAGGTCATGGAATGAGTAAAATACAAAAATATGGTGTATATATAGAAACGAGTCAGAGTTTCACTTTGGCTTAACATCACACGTGTCAATACTTGTCTAAATGTTTTTTTTTTTCCTGTCAGATGGCAATCATCGAAAATTCTGTCGATATAAAAGCAAGCTTTTAGAAATGAAACGATCATTTTCTAGAAGTATCATATGAATTGTTTTCTTTTGTGCTATAGGTGACGAACTATGCATTTGAGCAGAAGAATCCAAAGAACCAATCAGAAGCTTTGAATTGGCTCGCACAGGCAATCAGGGAATTCGGTCTAAAGTACGTTAAGATATTTATGTATATTACTTAATACATGGGTCTGGACACGAGAAAAAATATTGATAGATTGATTTTGGTATATTTTCTTCCATTATTACACAAAAATACATAAAACACAATAAGACCAAATCATATTAGCATATGGAGTATAACATTAAAGCTCTCAAAAGCACAACATTAGTTATCAACCTAAAAGTGAAATGCAACATAAAGTATGGTTGAACGATGGTTCGAGTATTTAATCATATATCATTAACGAAAAAATATAATATTTCAGAGTAAACGTGAAGCCTATGCTGGGTAGCATCAAGAAGGCCCTGGCGCACACCAACCCAGCCGTGCGCACTGCGGGTATCACTTTGATAGGCGTGCTGCACATGTACATGGGAGCCACTGCACGGGTGTTCTTTGAAGATGAGAAAGCGGCGCTGCTTGCACAAATAGACGCAGAAATAGAAAAGGTAAGAAGACAATTATAAAGAACTGATAGATGAGGAGCGTTAATGATTTTTTTGGCATGACAATGTGGGCGATAATATAATATCTTTCGTTATATGAACAATCAGGTAAGATTATGAAATCTTACGCTTATAAATCATCTTGGATAAGAAGATAATCGATGTGCAATCAATTATTTAAACCGTAATTCATGTTTTATTATGAAAATTTGATTTTAGAAGTGCAATAGGAAAGTAGTCCAGGTGTAATACACACAAATATTGCATCATAGGCCTTCTTAATAATTTCTTTAAGCGATGCACCCTGTCCATGTTATAAATGTATATATTTGCTTTGTTACTTGAACACTTAACACATTAAAACTGTTCCTCTGACCTCACAGAACGCGGGTTCGAAACCCCCCGCCCCCACTCGCGGTCACTCGGCTGGAGGCGGAGACGATGCGGACGAGGATGATGACGATGAAGATGGAGATGATGAGAATGAGGAGGGAGGGGTCAATGTGGCAGATCTCGTACCTAGGAATGATATCAGGTAAGTCATTTATCAATTATATTAGCGAATTTACAAAATATGTGTTAGTGCTAACTCAAAAAAAAAAAACTGTCATGGTAATGTGACGATGCGTGATGGGTTAAATGACTTCACTACTTTATTTTTCGGAACATTTGCACTTAAGAGGTCATAACGTAGTTACTTGCCAGCAAATTATATTTTTCCACATTTTTTTCACATTTTTGTCCTAATAATTTGTTTTTAAAGAAACAATCTTATCACCCATTCTTAGTCTCACGCTCTGTATTCTTCATATTCTTATGACAGTGATAAGATAACAGACACGGTGATCGCCGAGCTAGCTGACACCCAATGGAAAGTGCGAGCCAAGGCCTTGCAAGATGTGGCGACCATTTTGAACGAAGCCAAGTTCATTACGCCCAACATTGGTGAACTGCCCACAGCGCTGAATACTAGGCTGAAGAAGGACTCAAATAAGATCCTAGTGAGTGTGGAATTCGAGATAATAGGTTTTGTAAACAGGATTGGTGAAAGCAACACTTTAATTGTGCGATTGATATACAGTGTGCGAATTAAGGATTTTGAAGCCGGTGGCCATCGGGTCACTGGGTTCCCAAAAGCCGGTGGCCCGACCGAGAACCCGGTGGCCAAGATATATTTTCAAAAATCATAAAGATGAATTCAAGGATACACTTTCACCCTAAATCGTCACCTCAAACCACACTCGCGCTGATGAAACGACATTCGAACTTTCGAAACAACACCGTACTGCCAAAACGACATTACATAAAAAGTTTTAACTATTTCACCTGGTGCAAATTTTTACGGAAACTTTTTTTTTTGGAATTTTATCGTTCGAGTAAAGAAATCGATTGAAATCGATTGAAATCGGTGAAATCGATTACATTCGCACAAGCGAGAGTGTTATCTGAAACGACACTCGCGCAGCCAAAGCGTCGTTGGTATACTTGACCGCTAAGATGCACCTATATGTATTGCAAAGGAACAAGCATTGTTAACAAATATTTCTTTAAAAACCAAAAAAAAAAAAAAGAAGATATACTGTATATATATATATTAAATTCTCAAGTACGTATCAATTGTTTTCCAAGAAAACAAACAAAGCTTATCAAAGGCTAGATTTCTCTTATGTTCATTTTGTCTTAAATCCTTTGTTTCTATCATATCTGAACAGCATGTCACTCACTCTCTATACCAATAATGACTTTTTATTGTATTTTGATATATTATGTATTAATTATATATAATTGATGCTCAAAATTGGCACTGGCACGGATTTTTAAACCCGATGGCCCGACGAGGTTTTAGGGAGCCATTGGCCACCGGGCCACCGCTTATTTCGCACACTGGATATACAAAATGATAGAGTGCTTGAGGATATCCTTGGCCAAAAGTCGTATAGGACATTACTAAAATTTTGCAAATTTCGCCCCAACTAAAGTGGCTTGGTCAAAGTGGGTTTCTGCTCAGCATATTGTCAGGACTAAGGTTACATCCTGTACTAAGTAACATGCAAATTTAATCACAGCCTCAGTTAAAGCCGTATGAGATAATTGATCCAAATATAGTAACTTTACATCAAGATATATGTTCTTCGCACCCTCTCGCCTCAAACCAATCCTACACTTTCTCAATACAACCCAATCCTTTTCTCCCCTTAAAACAGGTAACCACCACCTTGAACATCTGCACCACCCTTGCCACCGCCATGGGTCCTAACATCAAGAAGCACGTGCAGACCCTGGGACCGGGCATTCTGGGTTGCTGCGGGGATGCCAAACCGGCTCTCAGGGCGGCCGCCGTCACGACCTTGAACACGTGGGTTGAACAGGCCAAGCTTCATCCGTTCATTGATAATGAGATACTGTCGGATGCGCTCAAGGTGGAGAATCCCAATCTGAGAACAGAGGTATGCGCATTTATAATTGTGTATATTTATTAATGATTTATTTGAAAGCTAAGGGGAAGGGAATAATTTACATGTTTAATATGCTAGTCAGATGAATTGTTGAAAATAAAACCATTGATGCAGTATATTTATGAGAATTTGCTCCTGGTTACTGCCAAAAAGGAAGAACTCATATTAAAACCAAAACATGAAATGCACCATTTGTGTACGGTTTCAAGAATAACATACACTGTATAATCTATTTAAACATATCGTCGCTGTTTTTGCGTAGTGACGTATGTGCTTTTTTGGCGTTTTGAGATAATGGCAATTGAAATTTTCTGACGAAAAAAATGAAAATTTTGTGAACTTCTTTTTGTTTACAAAACTTTTGTTTGGGTTATATGTGGACCCATGGGGGCTACCAATCATGGGATGGGAGTGACTTTATCCTAAACATACAACTTGGTAGAAAAATCATGAATTGAACTCATACGTCACTACGCTAAAAATGTATTCTCTAACGGGTTATGGTCAACTCGCCCAAATCCCAACTCGCCCAATTTTCTTGACCAACTCGCCCAATTCTTAACCAACTCGCCCAAAGTCAACTCGCCCAAAGTGGTTGGTCAAGTCGCCCAAAATGGTTACCAACTCGCCCAAATTCTTAACCAACTCGCCCATTTTTTTTTGCTCACAACTCAACAATAGTTTTGTCAATTTTTAACTTTTGTGTAATGGATGTTCTTTTCCTCAGAATTAATTCAATTTTTGTTTTAGCGATGAGTGTGAAAAGATTCAAGAAATCAAATTTGATAGTCAATTGAAGTTAGAACAGTTATCAGTTTGGAGATTTGCGGTTTGAGGTTTGGGGAAAAAGCAAATGTTTATATTTGAGAAATACTATTTTCAAATAACAAAATGCCTATACATACTGTTTAGATGATTGATATTTTGTGACAATCAACTTTTTTTTTAAAACACACGAAATAAAAGTGATTAAAATTTGGGCGAGTTAGTAAAAAATTGGGCGAGTTGACCAATGGTTTTGGGCGAGTTGACCAATGTAACTTCGAAAACATTGGGCGAGTTGACCAAATTTGGGCGAGTTGGTAATTGGGCGAGTTGGTTTTTGGGCGAGTTGACCAAAATTGGGCGAGTTGGTTTTTGGGCGAGTTGGGAATTGGGCGAGTTGACCAGGACCCTCTCTAACGTATAAAATCAAAACTAACGCATCACCCATGAATTATATGATTGAAAATTTACTAAATTCCAAGATAGTTCGTATTAGGAGAATTTTGACCCAAACTCTATTCTGTATCTCTTAGCATTATTAGTCTTTCTCTGATTTTGGGTGATTTTCAGACACGACTTTCCATGCTTAATCCGTTTCCAGCAAATTGATAAGCACTTAATGGTATTTTTATTTAAATTCTAAATAATTTTTTGGGGAGGGGTAGTTCTGGTGTTAAGAATCTATTTCATGGATTTCAGAGGGGAGTCAGATTGTATACGTTTAGGAAGCTTAGCACTGTTGTAATTTTTTCAGAGACAGGATTTTGAATTATTTAAAGTGTTCCAATTGTTACTATTTTTGAGATGCTGTGTTTCAAAATATTATAAATAAATATATAAATATATTTTCTTTAGAAAGTCATATCAAATAGTATAGACACCACCAACTAAATAACACATGAATGTACCATTCCCTATAATAGTAAAATACTTTAAAATCACATAAAGTCAGGTTATTTTTTTTTAATAACGCCTAACAAAACATTAATTTGTGATTTTAATTCAGATAGGTGGTAGTTAGGTTTAATTGAGTTACGCCCTTTTAATTTAAGTATGCATGTAAGGATATTTCGGTACACAGTAACTTAATATTATGATTTTGAAACACATACGTCACTACGCAAAAAAACGAAAAACACGGTAAGGTCACTCATACGTCACTTTTGAGAAAAAAAAATCTCGAAAATGAAAAGAAGTATCAGTTTGAAATTTCTATCAATGAAAGGTATGTGCGCGAGATGTTGATTCCAAATAATATCTCAATTTCTCCAAAAACGCACATACGTCACTACGCAAAAACAGCGACGATATTTTAGATAGTTCTCAAGTGCCATACCACTACTTAACACATTTACCCTCAATTTACAGCTATTCGGTTGGCTAGCCGAGAAACTCCCGGACATGAAAAAGCTGCCGGTCGAACTCAAGGACTCGCTCCCTTATCTGTACGCGGGTCTTGAAGATCGAAATGCCGGAGTGCGTCAGAAGGCGGCAGATGCAATATTGCCATTTATGATTCAGATCCGATATGAGCCCATGTTGAAAGCGGCACAGAAAATCAAGGTTTGTGAAACTCACCTGGTGGTTTAATGTTCAAAATATTTTAAGGACTGGCATATAATACGTTTATGCATTTATTGCATGTATAGATAAATATTCTTGCGAAGCAGTTCCTGATATTACTCATGATCCCAGTGAAGAAATGTGATGTTTCATGCCATATTGTAATAGCCCTTACTCAACTTTTAGAAATAATTAATCGGAATTATATGATATTATCAACGTAAGTTTTTAATGCAAGGATCCATTTATATATTTCAATTTTCATTTCCTTATTTCTAACAGAACCCCAAATCCAAAGAACTGGTCATGGCTGCCCTGGACAAGGCCAAACCCAATCTACCAGCCAAACCGGTCAAGCAAAAAGCGGCTTCTTCGGCTGCGGCGCCGAAGGCTGTTGCCATGGACGACGATGAGCCGGAAGAAGCCGAAGAAGAAGCGGAGAAGCCAAAGGCTGCGGCGGCCAAGGCGCCGGCTAAAGGAAAAGGTAGATTTTCTTTTAAATTTTAAAAAGAGAGAGCGCCCCAGTCAATGGGAAAGGTAATTTGTCAGTATTGGATATTCTCGAAATTTAAAAAAAAAAAAAAAGGTGGGTCGTCACATTTCTTCAACGGTTAGAGGCTTCGTTAATAAATCAATAATATCACCTAAGCTACCAATCTGCCTAGAATCAAATATAAGAGGCAAGTCTTAAAATATTAATATTTAAACAAGACTTATAGAATAAAACAGATAAGTCTTATCCGAAGTCTAATTCGGTCAAAGATAGGTTGAATATTCATCAATTTATTACAAGACTTGAGCAATTTATAATCCAAAAGCACTATTAGTTTTCCATTCATCGATTCAATTTCGGTTTCAGCTGGCGGTAAGGCTAAGCCTGGCGCCAAGAAACCAGCTGCTTCCAGTTCAAAGAAGAAAGTGGAGGAAGAAGATACAGGGCCGCCACTCAAAGTCAACAAGACCAAGGACCAGCGAATAAAAGAGGAAAAGCAATTGAAGGTAATGTCCTTTTATATGAATATCCTGAGCAAGTAATTCAGTTTATATCAGTTAATGAATAAAGCTACCTAGCTTTTAAAGTAGTGGCATATCCTTAGGGAAACGTGAATGGCAGATTTGAATACCATGACTAGAATATGATTGAATTTTACGTCACTGATACCAATAAAATATGAGGTCTTTTGTAAATAACGAAACCTCATTAAACGTGGCCCTTCTTTTTGCCAGGTATTTCTAAACAATTTGTTTAAATGTTTCTGTTAACTACTTTTTCGCCGCAGGTATTGAAGTGGAATTTCAAGACACCGCAACTTGAATTCAAAGAGCAGCTGCGAACGCAAATGGAGCCCAACTTCTCGAAATCGCTGTTCGATAACATGTGGCATGCTGACTTCAAGAGGCACATCACAGCTATTGAAGTGCTTGATAAGGTAAAATATTAGATTGATAATGATTGTTATCATATGCTTATAGATGCAATCTTATGAATATAACATAGCCTAAATTCTACTTATATTTTTCCTCCATATTTATTTTTTGTTTGTTTTTTTTTCTGTTTTATTCTGGCGAGGTATTACGATGAATAATTAAGATCTAGCCGTAAAGACTCTGCCATGACCTTTTGACTTAGACTCGTTGTTTCTCATCAATCAAATGCCAATTTCTTCTATTAAGCTAAACAATTTTCAAATTTTGATTATATTTATGTCTTTAACCAAAATTAATATAGTCCCATCAATGTCACCTTATTACAAAAACAGGAAGTGACATCGAGCGCCGACGCTATTGTCTCTCAACTCGACCTCATCCTCAAATGATTTTCCATGTCATAAGAATCCCTTCTCTTTTAAAAGCCTTTGCTGTGTCTCCAAAATTTTCATTGATGAATCACTTAATTTATTTCCAGGAAGTGACCCAAAGTGCCGACGCCGTTGTCTCTCAACTCGATCTCATCCTAAAGTGGATGACCCTTCGCTTCTTCGACACTAACACCAGCGTGCTTTTAAAGGGACTCGAGTTTTTGCAGAACCTGTTCAATGAATTGGCCGAGCAGGATTACCACGTGCACGACTTGGAGGCGTCGAGCTTTGTGCCTTATTTGGTCACCAAGGTAATGAGAAATATGTTTCTTTTCTTTTAAGGTATGTCGGATGGGGTGTGGGCGTTAAGGTTAAACTTTCTGATACTGGTATGAAGAAAAGCTATTTAAAAAGGAGGCGTCGAACTTTGTGTACAATTTCGTCCAAAATTTGTTTTTTTACTCGACCACTTGGCAATAATTAAAGGAATGAGTGATTCCATAAGAATTCAACATCTTTATCTATCGCTATAAATATGGGATTATTAAGCCAAAACATATAAAAATGATAGGTCTATTACACTTCTCTAAAACGGATAGAAACATTTTAATCGATGCTATTTTTTAAATTTAGCCTATACTGTATGTCACAAAATACAAAATGAACTCGAATTTTTACGTGTTGTGTCTTGTTTGATTCTCAGGTTGGCGACCCTAAAGACAACGTGCGCAAATCGGTGCGCCAGCTGTTCAAGAGCATCTGCAAAGTTTACCCTGCGAGCAAGATGTTCAGCTTCTTGATCGAAGGCCTCAAGTCCAAGAATTCAAAGGAGCGAGCTGAGTGTTTGGAGGAATTGGGCATGCTCATTGACTTCTATGGTGAGTTGGCGTGGAGTTTACAAAGAAGGAAAAAAACAGGAGAGGATAGACAGAACATGGTATTCGGCTACTTAATCTCAGGGCCTAACTTGACAAGTGCGAAGTACTCTTTCCAAAAGTCGTCATTAAAACAAAAAGGCAAAAAAAAAAATGATTTAATAATACAAATTTATTAAAGCACTGGACTGGAATGATATCTTATTTATGGAAATAGAGGTTCTTGAAAAATAACATCCACTGAATTGTCAGAAATTATATTGTCTAGGAAGTCGAAAAGATGTGTCTTTTACTATGATCTTCGCTATTTTTAGGTATCAACGTGTGCCACCCTTCGCCGGCGGGTGCGCTGAAATTGATCGCCGGTCAGATCTGTTCTCGAGACAACGGGGTTCGAACGTCAGCCCTCAACACTCTAGTGGCCGCTTACAATATCCTGGGCGAAACCGTCTACAAATACGTTGGAAAGGTAACTTGGTTTTTTTTTGGTGATTCAATTTTCCGGTTGGATTTAACGAAACTTTTTACCAGGGTTTGATGTCCATATATGTACAATTTAACATAATTCTTAATGTTTTATCATATGTGCTAATTAGTATTATGAATAATGCACTAAATGCCATTAGAAACATTGTAAACGCATCTAAAAATGTCTTAACACAGCAAGCATTTACTTTTCTCCTTTTCATTATATCCACAGCTTAACGACAAAGACATGGGCATGTTGGAAGAGCGCATCAAACGTTCGGGCAAACTTCGGCCAGACTCGGCTCCGGCCGGAGGCGCAGCCGCCGAACGACGGAATTCACCGGACGAGAAGCCGAAGGTCGCCCGAGTGCCACCCAACCAAAACAGACCGGCTACGTAAGAAAATAATGATAAATTGTTCTTCTCAAGTATTTTACTTTATCGAAAATGACAATGTTAGAATATAGTTTACCATTTTTAACTTTTGAGATAATATATGTTGTCACTCGAATCGAGCCGTTTAGCTTAGTACATTAACCCCATTAACCCCATTAACTATACCTATTGGAGTTAATATCTTACTGTTTTTTTTTCATAATCATGGCATAAGAAAGTGCACATGTTCTTATTTCGTTTTGTAATATATTCATAATTTGTGATGTCCCACGAGTTCACGAATATATATCATCGAGCTTTACACATTCATATTTTCATACTTATTTGCAAAAATTACAGTGGCGGTGGCAAACCGATGGGCATCGCCCGGCCGCGCCAAGTGCGTCGTGAATTCAATCTCGACTTTGATGATAACGAAGACAACGAGAACCAGAATGAACCACAATTAGTTCAACATGCCGACTTGGAGGAATTGTTGAATGAGCCGGTGGCACTGCCAGAAACACGGTACTAAATGTTGAAAGTTTCGAATAAATGAGTAAAATGTAGACTTCGTTTAACTGCTGAAAAAAAAAAACGGTGGCACTATTTGAATGTATAAGACATATGTATTGTCTTTAATACTTTGATATAGTTTACGGCTTTTAACCACCGTTTGATAGATTGATAATGGTGACATAATCAATAACATCAAAACATTGGTGACACCATTTATGGACATAATGGCCGTTTACTTGCAAAACCATTTTTTATGTGTACGCATAAATCCTTGGCAGAGTACTCACCATCTTTTTTTCTTCGTTATTGTGTTTTTTTTTTCGTAGTAGGGTTGGCACGACGTCGCCTAGCAGTACGGGGCGAACACTGACAGTCTGTCGTTACTCAACCTTACACGTAAATACAATAGAAAATTCTCAAATAATGGAAGTTTTCCAACACGATTAACCATTTCTTAACTCGGTTGTTTTGTACATGGGTTCGCACGACGTCGCAGAGCAGTACGGGGCGAACAGTGTCGCTAATCTTAAAGGAACAGTTTGATAATTCCCACAATAAATGAAATTCCATCACCAATAACCATTCTTTCTCTGCTTTGCAATAGGGTTCGCATGAGCAGTACAGGGCGAACGCTGCCACTACTCTTAAGTACCATTTAGATACAGTGGAAAATTCCCATAATTAATGGAATTTCCCCTTTTCAAATAACCTTTATGTCTTTGTTTCGTAAATGGGTTCGCACGACTGCGCCGAGCAGTACGGGGCGAACACTGCCGCTACTCAATCTAACGCATAGATAGAAAATTCCCATAAATAATGGAAAATTCCATACACAAACACCAATTGTTAGAAGTTTCTCTTTGTTCTAGGGTTCGCACGACGTCTCCGAGCACCACGGGCCGAACGCTGACGAGTACGAGCGACACCAAGTCGGCCATTGATCTAGTCATTTCCCAGGTGGCCAGCACCGACATCCTCACCACCATACAAGCATTAGCACAGGTTAGGCATACATGTACATTTAAACATACTGCGTTCTCAAATGTCTGTTCTTCTGCCACGTATTCGCTCTTTGTCTTTCGTCTCAGCAATCTCAACCAAATAATAAAACGACAAAGCGTAACATAAGATTTATAAGACATCACATGTTTCATAATATTTTCCATTCATATTGTTATGCCATTGCATATGTATATATTGATGAAATTTGCGAACACTTTCCTCCTTTCCATAGATCGACGAAGTGATGAAAGACAGCGAGAAGTGCGCGTTGCTAGGCGACCACGTTGACCAACTGCTCGTTATGTGCTCCATGAAATTAAGGATGACGCGTGGGCGCCACGTGAATTATGGAGATGACAATGAGGCCGTCGAGGAGGCGCTGCAGTGCTATAGGAGTCTACTCGCTACTGTTATATCCGTGAGTATTTTTAAAGTGCTCAGCAAAAATATATTTAAACTGTATATGTGTGACCCACATCATAATGCATATTCGCTTCAGTGCTACAGGAGTCTACTTGCTACCGTTATCTCGGTGGGTAATTCAACTTGAATTTTCTCACAATGTAACATTTCCTTTAATCTCGGTTATGGTACGCGATGCCTATGACAAACAAGGATACCCGACAAAGTCCGATTTCTGATATTCCACCCGCTCTATAACCTCCCATCTCCCACCTCAGCACACAATAACTAAAAGGATTGAAATATATACTTCATATTGAATCGGGCAATGATAATAATATTACTCAAAGATTCTTCCTCTTGTTTCCTAATCTATATTAATCTATATTAAGGATTGTCAATATAAATATATTTGATTATATTTGAAAGAAAAAAGAGATTGAAACTCATAAGACTTAAATCATTTCTTCACATTGTATTTCCCTTTACACAGATATTCCAAGCGAAAAGCCTGAGCAAGCGGCCCACCTTGGACGTGTGCAAGGATCTGTTCCTCAACCTCTTTTCCGTATTACTCGACTCGCGCCTCGAGGACATTGAAGATGGACTGCAAGTGATTCGATCTGTTAATGTCACTGTCGTAAAAATCGTCGACAAGGGCGAGCCCACTTGCGTCATGGGGTAAGTTTGTGAATCTTAGTGATTCTCACCAGAGTTCCTAGTTACAGAAAGTATTGGTAGGGTATTAGATCAGTGCTCAAAAATCCATAATACGATAAGTTCAGGTACCTTACACGTTTAAAGATCACTGTAGAAAGCAACGCCGAATAACTTAATTGAATCTAAATGTGTAAAGCCTATGTAATTACGCTGTTTAGATTTGTACTGGAATACATTAGTCGATAATCGACACACCTTGATATTAGTTGATATTAGCATAAACTCCAATTTATGATGATAATTATAATAATCATTTTACAATATTTTGATAACCTCTTACATTTTTCAGAGCTTTATTGAAGTTGTTACAAGAAACTGTTAGCAGTGAAACCTCATCAGCCAAATTATTAGAACTTATTATGAAGGTGAGAAGAATTTTCGCTCACTGTGTGTGGTGACTCCCTTTGCAAAAAAGAGATTTCATAAACTTATATTATGAGAAACGTTAATACAATAATACAAATTCGAGATAAAACCTATAAATTGACATTGTCGCTTTCCTAGAATGTAGTGCCTTTGCAGCCTACCCAAATTTGATCGGGTTGGTAAACGTTCAACTTCCTGTAATTCTTTTTTTTTTTCGGCTTCACAGTGCCTTTGGAAGCAG
Source organism: Hydroides elegans (assembly GCA_001703475.1). Taxonomy (NCBI): domain Eukaryota; kingdom Metazoa; phylum Annelida; class Polychaeta; order Sabellida; family Serpulidae; genus Hydroides; species Hydroides elegans. The sequence continues at coordinate 14,861 of LQRL01026310.1, forward strand.
TGTCGCAGCCTGTTAAACTTCCTTACTGAGGTTTCATATTCCTTCAAGAATGAAACCTTTTGCATTAACCCATTTGCTTTCACTTCACAGTGCCTTTGGAAGCAGTGTCGCAGCCTGCCCAACTTCATCAACGACCTTGACATGGACCGCGCCCTGATGCACGTGCACCACTTTATGAAGGCGCACCCGAGCAACACGTGGTCGGCCAAACAGAGCGACATGCCGCTGAGGACGGTCAAGACCATTGTGCACACGCTCGCCAAACTCAAGGGAGCCAAGGTAATTGAGGGGGAGGGAGGGAGAGGGAGGGCGCCCTGATGCATGTGCACCACTTCATGAAGGCGCACCCGAGCAACACGTGGTCGGCCAAACAGAGCGACATGCCGCTGAGGACGGTCAAGACCATTGTGCACACGCTCGCCAAACTCAAGGGAG
>LQRL01026324.1:0-13292 GCA_001703475.1 Hydroides elegans
GAAATCGATTTGAGGCTACCCCCTCGGTAATCTGAAATCGATTTGAAGCTACCCCCACCGATTTGAAACTACCCCCCTTTTATTTTTTATTTTTATTATTTTTTTTAAATCGAACAGTTAATTTATCGATATAATTAGACCATATGACACCACATTGTGGCGCACTAATCCCTTAAGCCTAAAAATGGGGTTGTGCGCGTTGTATTACAGCAGGGCCGTTAAGGTATGTCACTGATCCCTTATACTCCGTGGTTATATTTCGTTTAGGTACTTACTTATTATTTTTATATTAATGGTTTGGTGTGAAATGTTTAGATTTATGTGTGATTTGCGAATGTTGAAATAAATGTTTCGAGTCGGCAACGTCGAAAAATATGGATGTATATGGAGCAAAACGTTTAAATAAATGTGTTATGTGAAAAAAAAAGAAAAGAAAAGTTTTGAGTTTAAAACGTTTTATTTTTCATTTTCGCAGAATTCAAACACTACTAAGATTAACTGTGGCATATCAATTAATAAATACATCCAAGCATGTGTAACTGTGAACATGGAACCAGCAAACATACTCAGGGGATCAGTTGGGATCGGTATCATACTATTTTGACCCTTTGTTTATACGACGCGCACAACCCTTTTGGGTTTAAGAGATTAGTGCAGTTCAATATGATACCAAATAATCTTATAAGTCTATAAAAAATTGAAAAAAAAACTAATATTAAAAAAATCGGAGGGGGGTAGTTTCAAATCGGTGGGGGTAGCCTCAAATCGATTTCAAATTACCGGGAGGGTAGCTTGAAATCGATTTCAGATTACCGGGGGGTAGCTTCAAATTGGGGGTAGCTTGAAATCTTTACACCGGCTATTTTGAAAAGCTGTCTCTAAATGATGGGCTGGTTTACAGGTTTAGCAACGAGTCCAGAAAGTGAACAGTCACTGGGGTTTGTAGGGTTTATATTTTGAAATAATTTTCTCAGGACGGATATGTCTTTCAGAGTGTCATCCGTTAATCCGCAATTAGTCAGATGGTTTAGACAGCACTGGTCAAGAGATTGAAGTTTTAATAATGCATGTGGTGTATCGAGCATATTGAAAAGTCAGAAGGATTTCAAATTGAGGGACTGATATGAGAACGACAAGCTAATTATTTCATTTTAGAAAACTATAATTCTGATTGAGTTTCCATATGAGGAAATAATATAGAAACACATTCTTTATAAAAAACATATGCTGAAATAAGGTCAGTAGGCTGAAATATGAACAGAAATAAAAAGCACTCCTTCTCCAACTTAATTTTTAACAACTAAATTATCAATTTTTTGAATAAATCAAAGCTTTCGTCTATAATATTCTTGGGTAGACCATATGACTCACGATTCCAACCTACACAAAACACGTGTTAAGACCTTAATAGCAAAGTTTATATTGATTAAATCAAATTTTGCAGAGAATGCTATTAAGTTCATAATTTGTATTTTGGAATTCCAATGCAAAACAGTAAACAGCAGGGCTTGATATTCAGAATTAAATAGTTTAGATATCCCATAACATGCAATCTGCAGAAACTTAGTTTGGGCGATGAATAGACAAAATAGGATCAAAGGAGAACATGTATGTAGTTATGTTAATATTGATGATAAGAAAATTCGTTTAAATGAGTCACCTTCGTATCTAATAAGATAACACTAGCTCGACATTCTGCTTCTGGAATATAGGTACGGAACATACAAAACAATATGTTGTTAACAAATGATATCAAAAATACTTAGGGTGAATCGTCATGCGTACTGCTTAAACAACGTAATAAACCAAGAGTTGCATCTGGATCCATTGTCCGATCAATATATCCCCTTCGGCAAGACAAGTCTTGGGATGTCCTTAATCATCGCGTCATATGACATTCTGAGGTAAATAGGTCGTTCTGAAAAGAGGGTACTTGGATCGATATAAATGCCAGTCTTAACTCAGACGGAAATGTATACATGCTATAAGAGAGCACATTGAAACTCTGACGTCTTAAATATATGAAATAAGGAACAACCTTTCCTGGTGACAGCTCTTAATATTTCTCATTCTGATTCTGCTGATGACATATGCAGAAGGTAACGAATATTCATGATAAAAGCGTGTAACAAATATTCATGATCAAAGCCAAGCGACGAAGCCTAATTGCAGTTATCCAGGTATATATCAATGATAGAATCATCATCACCCAAAAAAGGAGAAAAAAAAATCGCGATCAAATAAAGACAGCGATTAGTTTTAGGCATCAACAATGGACACGATAACATGCTTTCACTTATATCTATAACCTACGCCTTTCATTAAATATATTAACCTCTTAGCTGCTATTATCAACTGCCTTTTGGGCGCATCTGGGCGTTTACAGAGAATAAAAATGTTTAAGGGCATTTCAAATAAAGGGGTGGCAATTTTAATAAATTAGAAATGAAATAAAGTTATTTAAACAGACAAAATATGATAGACGACATGATTTATAAATCTTATTAGAAATGTAACATGTTATTAAACTCCAGAAGGTACATGTATTATACAGGATAACCAAATATCTATACATTGGCCTATGTAGCTTTAGCATGTTTATGCTAATAGATGATACTCTGAATGGAGTTACAATGTATAGTGTACATTTGTATTGTAATAGACAAAACAGATTTTTTTCCCGAAAATATTGGTTCCATTTCAAAATTCGTCACCGGCAACCCTTTTTAAAACTATTATGCGTCCTGATATCATCATTAACATTCCAACATTTCAAGATCAAGATGGAACCTTTCTCGCCCTTTGAATGAAATTATGAAATATTATCTCTCTGGTAAGATCGTATCAAGAAAATAACAGGCCTGAACTACGGTTTGCATGTTGGTTTTCATATTTGAAAAATAGTTTGTTTGTTTACAAGTGGTGACTTATGGACAATTATGGATTCATCCTGCTTTGATTTTTCTTTTGATCTTGTCGGTCGGCGTTCTAAAACTCGCGAATTTTCAATTTTATCGAATGCTGAAATGGTTCAAGGTATAGATTTTCCTATATGATATTTACATGTGCATTGCAAATATCAAATAGCTGTTTTATTTTGCCTTGTTAATGCTTAACTGGATTCATCTTGATAACTATTTACATAGACTATATTAAGAAAGTGATATTATACTTCATGATTGATTTTAAAAACGACGGATTTGATGAAATATACGGTATTGCAAAATTAATGCATTCCGATATAAATCAATACATGTTAATATATTTCAAAAGTAAGCACAATGATAATTATATTAAAATAAGAAAATGTCTCGAGCTTTTTATCAATTTTCCTTTTGCTGTGACTAAAACGTTCGAAACTTTTTTTTATTTAAAACACGTTGAAATTCATTACGAAGAAAGTAGTGGAATCAAAATAAAAATAAAAATACAATTACATTATGTATGAATATCAATAATTGCTAAAAACTGTTTGACATTATGTTTCGAAACAAACCTCACCGTCTTAGAAATAATAGAATAAAAACAAACATATGTGTAATAAAACGTATACTGAAAGAGTGATTGTAATCTGCTATAAAGAGAGCTGATCTCTTATTATCACCGGAGAATAATGGAAAAACAAAAGCTTCCTTTAACAACGTTTAGCGCTATTCATCCGAATAGAAATAGACAATAAGATAGAAAAAATCTTGAAACACTTGTACGAAAAGTAAAGTGTCAAAAGGCACCAAAAACCTATTATTTAGATATGAATAGTGTTGTATAATGATGCTTCTGCCTGATAAAAAAGTAGGTTTCCGATTATGTTTTATGTATGAAGAGTTATGAACAGTCCCAGGTGTTACAGGGAGCACAATTTTACCAAAACGTTTCAGAAAGACAGTGATCCAGCTATAGTTGCCTTTCATGCAATATATACTTCAACGAATATGTATTTTTGGCAAAATATATATTACTTTAAAGTCATTTTCTAGCAAAACATCACCGAAAAATATAAGATTCGCCAAATGATAGACACGAAACCTTGGAACACCCATGAGAAAGCAATAATACATTGAGTACAAACATGGCTATGGGAGGACAATAATTTGCCTATCCATGCATACTTGATTGCATCTGACTGGCTTATTTGCATAATTGATTCGATAAAATTTTGAATAATTATTAAACTTATTTTTCAAATCGGACTACACTTTTATCTAATTATAATATTCGTACTTATTGGCTTTGGAATAATCAAAGAAAACAGAATGGTTTTCGTACATAGCCCAACCTTTACAATCTTATATATTAATAAACTTATATATTAAGTTATCAATTACTTTAAGTGTAATAAGGTTACTGTTACTGCTGATGGTTATATTTTGCATATATCATAATTTATTTCAGACCATATGGAAAGACACAAAGTTTGCTGTTGCTTACCACTGCATACATTATAGCATGGGATACGAGCAAAACATACCTAATTGTCTTCAATACTGGGATGCATTTTGTGATGGGTGGTGTTACTAAATGACATATATCTCCCAACATTCTGATGCTATTAAAACCTTTTTTAAAACTCATTTATTAAGTAAATTTCAATTTATGATTCAATGTATTAAACATATTTTGTCAAAACCGTTAAAGAATCTAAAAAAAGGTCATATATCAAAATAACACATTTTAATTGCCGAATACTGGAACATTAGTCTATACGTAACAAGAATTGATCTAAGACTAAGAGATTTAAGCTACAAAACATAATTAAACTGGACACTGATGATTTATTTTAACCTGCATGCTATAACGTTACAACGTTAATATAAGCTATCAACTTATGAAATAAAATCTGTCAATGAATACAGACAAAAAATAGCTCGAACAATGCATTTATATATCGAACTGATTTATAACCTTAATTTGATTAAAATAATTCAGAATAGGTTCTATATAGAGTTTATGTGCAAGAAGGCCTAATAACGGATGCAATGTTTACATTGAAAATTATGCGCATTAAAATTTGATAATTTTGTTGATTAATTGCATTTATAAAATAAATATTTATAAATAAATGTTTAAGCAGCCTTATAAATAATTCAAATGCGTCGCTACTGCCATCTTGCGTCATAAAACTTAACCTTGTTCTTTTAAAATATATGTAAATGATATACATATTGAAATACATACGTTTAATGTATCATTATATCAGAGCTTCTTATACTATGTAGTGGAAATCCTATTCACTTCAGCGGAAGAAATATTAACTAAACATCGAGAAACGCCAAAACATATATATATATATAGGCGTTACACATTTCACTATAATTGTGAATCAAAAATTAGACTGCGAGCATGTGAAATCGTTTATTTGAAAATCAAAAATCGCAATTTCGAATGCGTTAGCTCTAAAGACCGTTTTGATAGCGTTGAAAGTAGTTGTTTCAAAGTCGTAAAAACGTATGGCAAATAATGGCAATAGCATAGGAAGTGTGACATTCGAGCTGATTTATGGCAACGAATCCTATAATCCCAGAAATCGCGAGTCGTTATGCTTTGCTCAACGTATTATTATGTGACCCGTACGTCTGGTTAAAATGGCAGGGATATTACCGAAGGGTATGCTTATTTGAATTTGAAGTGTGTAATGCAAGGGTTAAATCGGCAATAAAACTGTTAATCTGAATCAAGGAAAAGTATATATTGTCATTTTCTGCCCTAATCTCTATATAATGGTAATAATCATTCACCTTATCCAACCGGACGGGAATAATATAACAGTTTTTTACATAGTTAGAAAAAACTATTATCAAAATAATGGTACAAAATAAAGTAACATTTTTGAAGGAATGACATATTCAGATAGATCAACGATTGTTAACTTCAGAACAGTCTGAAGCAAAATTAATGCGTATTGTTCATATGTACAAATCGCTCAAATTCAAAATATAACCAGAAGAAAGAACTTGAGCATGCAATATAAGAACCAACTATTAACATGCAAACTATGCAAACATTAACGAACAGACAAAATTGTGCACATAAAATGTGCACATATCTCTTTCACTGAAACCCTTCACCTAAACACCAGCGACTGACCCCATTGCTCATCCCACTGTCTCTTGTTCCCATCAAACTCGGATTCACCGGGTCTCATGGCGGAATAATCGGGCATCGTGCATCGCTGGAATCCATCTGGGGACTCGGAGGGGAGCAAGGATTTGACACTCAATGCGCCCGAAGGGAAACCATTGAGTACAACAGATGAAGATGCGGGTATAGCGGGGTTGTGTGATTGTGTCTGGATTTGTTTTAGTGCAATAACCCTGTATGTATGACACAAACTATGCACATTAAACGCTGTATTATCGCTAAAGAGAAATAATACAAGTGTTTAAGTAAAAATTAGTTCAAAATATTGCATTTTATTGTTATGTTACCAGCACCTGCTAACCAAAGTGTGGTCTTTGTAGTAAAATAATTGTAAATTATTACCTTCTGTTTTAGAATTTAAAATGACCACCGAACAGAAATTAATCAATGTGTCGCATGTGAAAGTTTAAAAAAAAGAGATATCCTATTCTTTCTAGCTTACAAAATGTCATTCTGTTTCCGCAAAAAAATTGAACCTTAGACTGCCCCCATTTCTCTCAAAGAATTCGGAAACAGATTTGCAGATTATCTCGAAGCAAGATTTGAGTCGAAGGGGGAATAAATGCAAATGAGAAAGCGAGATGTAACTGATACAACTGAAAAGATAATCATGGGACGGAATCACGTCAACATGCTGCATTCTCCAGATGTACCGCTTTTGGGCATTTCGGGATGGGTGGGGTGAGGGAGTGGGGTTGCTGTGGGATGGGGGGTGGGGGTGTATGGGCTGGGGGTGTGAGGGAGTGGCTGAGAGGGGGGTTGGTTTGGTTGATGGTGGGCTGGACAGGGAAGATACGACAAGTGATTGTATGTACTGGAAGAATGGAAATTTGTTTTAAAAGCAAAGTCCTACATATTTCATATGTCCTGGATTTGTTGCTTGATACACAAGTATCGAGAATGACGATGACAACAATGTTATTTTGCATTTCCGGTATGCCAACTGATTTCTAGAGAAGATGTAAAATACATTTGACCAGGCGAAAATCCAGTGATTTTCCTGCAAAATTCGTTTATGAATAAAAATTTCTATTTTTAGCTTAATGACCTTAAATTATATGCTTTAATGAAATGAGGAATCAGTACCTAAGAAACAGATACAGAACTCATTATTTGTCTCACTTTCACTCAATACAAAGCAAAATCACATTAAAATAATGGGCGATTTCGATATCACTTTCATGACTTTGATACAAAGCCCTGGAGGGCAGAAATATGGGGCATCTTGTATTGCTTAATCGTGTGTAATAAACAATGGAGGAGGAGTGTCTATCGGGCAATGCCTTTGTGTTTTTTTTTCGACTGGTGCCCAAAAAGTTGCCTCATTTGCATATCGCTGGTCTTTCATCTGCTTAATCGCGCGGCTTAAAGGGATATGATCCGACTCTGGGGAAGTGAGCCCCTCCGTATGACGGCGCATTTCAGGGAGACATGATTGACGTCTCTAGGTTTTGTGCTTTATTGAATCAGGACAATGTAATAATTTGTTTATTTGATAAGGACAAATAAGACATCTTTTAAAATCATAAATCTATGAAAACAATCTCAAGCTTTAATACTTGTAGTGTATATTCGGCCTAGTGCGGAAAAACATAAATTTAGAAATAAGATTTTTTTAAAGCTTATCAAGAACAGTTACATCTATATATAACCAGAAAAATGTTGACAACAACATACGAAGAACTAGAACGTAATCATACAAAGAAAAATATAAGGCAAATTATATGTAACTTCGTGTAAATTTAGTTATACATCCCGTCTCATATAAACTAATAACAATGATGCCCAACCGTTATCTACATTTTATCTTTAATATCTAACCAAATAAAAATCAAGATTTTAGTCAGGTAATTGGTGATAAATCTTCATTTACTACAAAATCAAAACATGTAAACAACGGGGTTGGACTATTGTTCCATCTCTCAAACAATTAAGGGTGTTTACGCATTATTTTAAATCGATTCCTATCTTTTTTGGCAACATTTGTTCGCTTTCCCCATTGTTTCTCGTCAATTTTCCTTGCATGAGAACAGGAGCAACACACACAGAATGCTAATTTCAATGCATGTGATAGTCCTGAGGCGCTAGCCAACGTATAATTTTCATCGCTTGATATTAACTTTAAAAAGTGCTTGATAACAAAAACATGGGCGTGATTATTAGTTTTATTTTCCAAATGGAACAATAGGTTATTTATAAATTGATACTGTTTTCGCGTTTTCAAAAACGTTTAATGAGGAAGCGTTTAGTGTAATCGATGATATTCACGGACCTCCCAAGTTACGTAAGTTTTTTTTATATATATATATATTACAATTTGACAAAATCAAGTGTATGCACATACATGTATACTACTTGGAGTGGACCATTTGGTTCGAGAAGATGCGTTTATTGATGATAAAGTGAAATTTTAGTCAAATCCATTAATATTAGTAGGGTAAAAATATATGTTTTTGCTTCTTTTTCATTGCTTTATTGATCTGAATGAATGATAATTTCCCTGATATCCACCTTTGACAAACTGACATTATTTATAAAAGGGTTTGAAATATTTAAGGATTTCAATCCATTCCAATTTTTATTTTCTTTAAATTTAAACTTCAATTTTATTGGTTTTAATAATGCGGAACATAATACTGTTACGATCGCAACACCCGTCAAAGTAACAAGATCAAAAGCATTCCAATGCATTGTGTCAATTGTTCCACCCTTTTAATGTCATTTTAATGATCAAAGCTTCCTTTATCGTGATATTTAACTGCCAGTCAAGAAATAATTGTTTGATTACGTTACTGATCGATTATATTTTAACATATTTTGCAAACTTAACAATGTATTAAAATGTTAATGTGCATAAAAATGCAGCCAACAGTTGTGTGTGTGTGTGTACGAAAACAATAGGTAATGGGTGTGTCAACTTCTTGGAATAACCCGTAAGCAGATGAAAGTTAGCGAAACATCAAATCATCGAAAATGTTTGTTGCCCTATTTTTTTTTATCTTTTCATAAATTTAAATAAGAAGACATTCCCGTTGACCGCTGAGCATGTATCCATTTGTAAACATGAGCAGTACAAAAATGTAAGTGTGATGCTGTGTGATCTTAACCTATTCCTTTCGACGACTTTCATTTGTATATCAGCATCTCTTTAGTCGCGTGCCACTCCAGATGAACACGTGAGCCTTGGTTCAGCGTCACATTAACCACGTAAGGTCAGCTTTATAATCATATCAAACATATATACATTTGTATATGGGAATGACGCGTGTACTTTTCTCTTTGGTGAAAGCGTTGTTAAATGTTTTTATTACCTGGTAGGCTCCCATGCAAAAATAATTAGTGAACACAAGTTTTGTTAAAAAATAAAATAATACCATAATAAAGCAGTGGTTACCAAAAAGGCGCAAGGATATTTCGGGAATATCGTTTATTAAACGATAAACGCGATTTGGAATAAAAAAGGTACATCTTGTAAACATCGTTGAACTTGCAATCGAAGATATAATGCAAATAAATAGCTCTTCGTTTTGCATGATACATTGCTCTTCAACAGATCATCGCGTTTACAGGAGTACCAAGCGATTTATTCTGTGAAATATCTATTCTTTTCAAATTTCAATCTTGCTGGCATTTTCACAGAACAGAATAAATAAAATATTGTATTTCAAATATTTCATATTTTCCTGGCATTTTATACGAATAAAACCCAAGTTATAAATATGTTTCTAATGGCCTATAACGTTGTTGGTTTATTATAAAATCGAGTTTAAGCATAGCATAAATATTGTTAAGCTCTTGTACATGTAAGATTTAGATAAAAAAGTCCAAAACGATACTTTTTCAAACAATACGCAAAATGAACACTTCAGTACATCAATGTTTTATTCTGCTGGCAAATCGGTGCAAAGTTGCTGGCACACTATTTTTTGTGTTCCTTGCTGGCAAATTAAGAATTAAACCATTCGATAAATAAAAATAATTATCAGGTTCAAAGTAGTTTAGAATTCATTTCAGGCCAAATGCTGTAAAATGAGACACATTTTCAAAAATGGCCCGTTGGGTACTCCTGCGTTTAGCTACTGCGACACGTAATCTGTTTTCTCTGATAGCCTTATCCGGATAAGATGTGCTCAGCCTCTGTGTGATCAGAGAGGCATGTGAAGGAACTGAGGCACATCCAACTGGAACTTGTTCTACAAGACAAAGGTGTTCACTTGTGCAAGCACATGTTTGATCGTTACTAATAAAAAGACTCTTGATGAAACGACGGTATTGCAATAGATTTCAGAAACGCGGAAGACTAGAAAAGTATGTTTTCTGTTGTATCTGGTTTGATTCCAATAACATATTTCGTGACATTTATTATCACAATTGTCAAGCCATCACATATCACAGTATATCAAATTTCGTACCATGACTATGGTCTAAATGCCGAAGCCAATATATAGAATGCGACACATATTATATACCCTGGTCCATTCTTGATGCCTCTGCGTCAAACACTTTAATAATAATTGTGAAAGAACGTATTCGATATTTAATAATAATTCGTTGTGAAACAGCAAGGATTCGAATTAAACCTTTTAGAAAATTTTTGTATACAAATGAAAAAGTAATCTTCTTCACTGTGTCTTTAAACGATGATGCTACAGCCCTATTCCATCACCATAATTCCCACCTAAGCATATCCACTTTTCATAGAACGCGACCATCCCTGACGCTGCTTTACAAGATAGGGCACTCGCCCATCGATAACTGTAACATGTACGGTTCATAGATTCGGGTTTGATCTCAAAGGCGGAAAGTGAGAGATTGCCTCCTCTTGTTCACGGGCCAGGGATCAGGTGATGGGAATAAAATTGAAGTGGATAAGATAAAGGTATTATATGTATGTGTATGGAATCTATGAAGTTAATTGGTAGAAATTTAACGTAATCACTAAATCCATAAGGTGTTGTCGCGACTCTAACCAATCATGGCAAGCTCGTATCAAATCACGGTTGAACGATAAAATCGCATATTCATTAACGCATTAAAGCATAAACACAAGCCAAAAGCGTTAAACGAAAAGCGATAGTTGAAAGAACTTACCATAACATTAAACGCATAAACACGAACACCACCATGTATAAGGAAAGGTAAGAACATCGCGATGAGTGGAAATTAAATATTGGTTATTAAATTAGCTATTTAAGATATGTATGACATAGTGACTTGTGATTAATCTGTCGTTATTTTGATACGTTTTTGTGGTTTAACCGAATAAAGCCACAATAAAGTCATGTTAATTATCGAAACATAAATATGAAATATTTATAGAAATATCAATTAATACAATCCTTTTTATTTTGAACATTGCGGTTGTAAAATTATTAATATTCACATGCTATTTAATTATGATACACATAAGTCATGCGATGGGTAAGATTAGTGTACCAATGTCAGGACGTCACACCCAAGGAACTATTACGAATATCCAGGTCCTTCGCAGCTGCGATGAAAATGAATTCATTAAAATATTATCAATATGAACATGTGGTACATGCTTATAAAGTTATTAATTATCAATTAGGGTTTAAAATTGACTTAGGTCACTATTATAAACATCTTACTACCGTTATGTTCTATAGTTTTTAAGATTTTACAACGTCATATTATATTTAATAGTTGCTGAGTTATACTCTCTCTGTATAAACGCAGCGAAATCATATTTTCACGCATTTTATTAGAAGATTTGGTCTTCAGGTTAATACAAATAACCAAATTGTTCAGTGAATGGCCCTTTCAGGGTAAGCTGTTTCTTTTTCCTGGTAATTGTTTTTCAACTTCAATTTCAATATTCCGCTACCTGTCAAAGACCATATAATCACGATATGATTATTCCTGACGAATGACATTTTAATTCGCGCCAAGCCACAAGAAACAACGGCTTAACGGGTATAGCACCTGATGTCAAATCGCGTATTGACGGTCGCTTTCCGCGAAATATTCGCAGCGGCGTGTTAGATGAAGGTTGAATTAAAGTCACTTGCTATTACTTACACTTCATTTTCTCAACCATAAGTGCTTCAAATATTCTAAAGGTCATTTTCAAAAGCTTTTGTTTAAACCGCATTTGTTTATTTTGTAACCAACTCAAAGACCTTTGTCAACCTTTCCGTACAAGTTGCTACTCTCGGCGATTCGTTTGTTCGCCAGTTTTCATTCTACAAGTATTACAAAAGAGTCCGTATATGCGTTGAGCCTCTATGCTTATAACTTAATTCAAAACCATGATTATATGTTACTATATACTCATTACATGCTTTGACAGTTGTGAAAATCTACTTCAATATTCTGCTTACCGATTTTGCTTCTTGGTCGTTATACGTTGTATCTATCATATTTAGTGCCATATAACTTCTAAACAACATGTATTGCCTCTTTACAGAACCCACTCGCTCTACCATGACCGACTGACCAGTCACGGTTCATTTGTTAACAACAAAAGACTGAACAACTCCCCTCTCCCTATTTTGACGTTACATTGTTAACGTAGCGCACTAACAGCCGGTAAAGGCTGGTGCTGTTACGTCATACGTGTCGTGCTGTCAATCATTGTGAGACACGCCCACACCGATCGGCATTGATACGCTTGAATGGCATTAAGAGCTTAGTAAACAATCGGACACCCGTTCCTTCTTTGTGGCGTGAATAAGAAATCCGTACGTGGATTTTTTGGAGAGGGTCTGTGGGAATTTGTGTATGGGGCGATTGTCCTCTAGTATTATTAATTTTGTTGTAAACGGTTATTGAAAGTTAATGGCGCCTTTTTTGAAGGTACATTTAGTTGACGTAAAAACATATGATCCTTGTATGAAAGTAGAGTTTTAATGTAGAAATTATTATTTGATTTATTGTTTAATCTTATACAACAATACGTCTAACATTTATGTATCATAAATGTGTATATGTTAGCGCCAATCTGTGGTTCCTAGCCGATCTGTAGTTTGGCTGGAATAAGTCAGCCAATCTGTGTCATACCACAGATTGACTGGTTCAATCAGCCAATCTACAGATCGGCTAAAATATTCTAGCCAAACTGCAGATTGGCTGAAATGGAGGCATGATTTTTACCACAGATTGGCTGAAAAAATCAAATGAAGTTTTTATAT
>LQRL01026358.1:5689-16513 GCA_001703475.1 Hydroides elegans
TACCAGAGAAGCGAGTTTAAAACACTGGGTTTGAGCTATAGAAAGTTTATATAATACCCAATATTAACAACTTTTAAATTATTTCAATTTATAATTCTCAAGCGTGGAGAGCGAAATCATATTCTCCTTTGCCAAATAAAAATGTTACTCGCTTTGGGATATTTTTTTCACAATTTTAGTGTGCTTTTATATCTTGATATTTTTCGTATAGAGTCTATATTTCCATATTTCTGATCAATACAGATTGAAGGAACAATTTTAAATTATAATAATTATGCAGGCTTATTCGATTCACAAATCTATTGTGTTAACACAAATATCCAACTTTATTGAGTACAATGATCAAACGTGTGAGTGATATGTATATCAAAGTTAAATTGAGAATTTGAAAAAGATTTGCATCAAACGTAACCTATCCGAACCATGCATCTGTCGAACCGGCACACCCATAAAATTTCCCATAAAAAAGTGTTAAATGTTTAGAAGACCTTTCACCATTTATGTGACTTACATGTTTATAGAGACGTCCCCACGTATAGGGTCGTCCTTGACCATGATCTAGGGGTCTAGACACCACACGAACATTTTCGAAATTCTGCAGCTTTTTTGACGCCGTTTCTATCTAGATTCCTACTATATTAATTCTTTCCGTTTTTGTTGAAACTAAATTATATTATATTCTGTCCATGAACAATATGTGCTTTTATTTGTAGTGTCGGAGAGTTGATTTAACAATGAATTTAAAAAATATTGCGATGGAGGTGGGAGAGGGAGGGGGAGGGTGGAAAGGTATAGAATAAAGACCTTGCCACTATTAATGCACCTGAGCGTTGATCGTAATGAAATACAACTTTCGTTTCAAGAGTAAGCAAATAATTCCTGGTGTAAAAAAAGTTGTGCTTTTATTAAAAACAATACTTCACATTTTCAGTAATCAAGAATGATAAATTAAGGCATTGAACTATCGATATATGTTGTGCTTGAAAGTTCACATGTCATTTGAATGTACTCATTTGATATACAGCATTTGGTACGAGCCATAAAGCAAAATGTATATGTTGTCTCTTTTTCAGCTCAAATACACATTTGATAGGTTTCGCTTTACTATATAAATACGAGTATATAATAAAAAACTTATTAATCTATCTATTTCTTAAAATATTACTATTATTAATTAAATGAAATGTAATAAATTATGTCCATATAAAATACAATCATTTGTTTTGTATTAAAGTCTGTTGTAAGTCGGATTTCTAGGGCCTGTTGCATATACTACTGTTCCATTATTGGATATAAACATGGCGATTTATGAAGACAATATGATGCGAAAGTAAGGTGTATGTCTTACATGATAAGAATAAAATACACTTTTAATGATTCGGAATTTCATGTTTAGTGAATCATCAAATTAATTAAGTGGTTTATTTTGGATGAAACCAATCACAAATAGACAAACACATTATTGTAAGTTTGATCCAAAAAAAACATTCGGCTATCAAAATGAACTGTTGGACTGAAAAGTAACACTGATAACAACGCTTCTCAGATTTGTCAACTTAATGAACCGATTATATTATGAAATTTCGATATATTGAATTTTATTTTATGACTATGGGAACCTCAAGCCATTCTTTGAAATATTAGATATAACGATTCAAAAATAGGGAATCATGTTTTCTTAAAACGAAGCGGAAGTCACTTTCATTACGACCAGTCTGCAGGTGATTTAATAAGAAGCCAGCCTATAAGTACAAGGGGAGGGGGGGGGTAATCTATTTTTGGTAACATGGGAGGACTTTAAGTGTCCAATAAATAGCACTTCACGAGGTGTTCCTCAGAAAAGGTACTCCTTATAAAATTTAAGCTGGCTTGGAAAATTTGAGAAAATACCTTTTAGCTTGCGGAATTGAGGAACATATTTCTGAATCACTTTTTGAATAGGTAACGAGAATGATTGTTTGGAAATTGATTACATTGCTTGTGATAGCTAATAAACTATCAGTTCCTTTACTTCATGTTTTCTTTTCTTTCCCAAGCTGGCTAGAATAATTAGAAATAGCTCCTTTATCAGCTTAGCTTGGCTTAAAAAACCTTTTGTAAAATTTCACAAATAATACTGTTGCTGTTGTTCTTGTTTGTAAAGCTGTTTAAATGTGATTTTCAAAGACTATGTGCCCTACTCCGATGTCCGAATTAGTGAGGTGTCCGGAATGACCAGGTCGTTACAAGGAAGTCTATGATGGCGTCAAGTTTAAATGTTCTCCAAGTACTCTTTATCTCAAGCTAAAACGTTTGATTTGAATTGGCTTCGTCTTGCATGCTTAGCATTTATATAAACAAAATACCTTTGTTTCGCCTGGTTGTTGGTGTTATTTTTCGATCGCATATTTATCGACAAAATATTTAATTAGCAATCCACAAAAAAAAATCATATTAAATTGCAATATAAGTATATTGATATATGTTTAACGTAGTGATACTCTGAGATCATAAAATCAGATTTGGTCTTTTGTGTGTACCATTCGTACATTTACAGATGATGTTGATATCCCGAAATTAGCATTTTCTCAGAGTGGCTAAATTGTCATATAGAGTTTGAATGTTAAAATATACATGTGTCACAGCATATTCATTGAATTTCATTAATAAAATTATATCAGTTCCTTGAATTTGACAGGTATTTTCAACCTGCCATTTAGCTATAAATAATATTGAAACACGATTGTGAAATCGTGTATATAAAATTCGATTACATATATCTGCGTTAAATAAGCTAAATGTCCGAATTAGTGAGGTATCCAGAGTTACCAGGGTAGGGCACCCCACAACCTGATTTTTAAAAAGTGTTTATTTGTACATTAACCACTTATCACATGGAAATATACGATAAATCATTTAATTTAAAAAAATATTGTTTACAAAAAAAGGTGATCCCATTGTTGTAGCTAGCTTGCCTCATTTCGCTCATCTAGGTAGCTAAATTCGGGAAAGGAACACCTTTTGTGAAAAATGAAACTCGTAATACGTGTATATGTTACAGGGTATCTATCCGGTTAGGCCAAGTATACTTACCCTGATTTTTTAGGGTAAGTATACTTTCCCTGATTTTTTTTCAGGGCAAGTACACTAACCCTATTTTTTGGCCTTCAAAAAAATAAAGATACCCTGAATCAGTATGTCCATTATGAGCACGAATTATTCATGGGGTGAGTGAGTTAAACGTTTCGCTTATATAAATGAGCTGATTTTTTTTATCTTATTATTAACTTAACTACATACGCGATTTAAAATTGTACTTTTTCAACTATGGTGTTTGACAAGTTTAAGGGTTGTAATTAATTGCAATTTAAGATCAATGTTTAAACAATTTTACACGTTTGATGTTTGATCTTGAGTAAATTATCACTCAGATTGATAGAATGTCTTTAGAATAAGTTTTATAAATTACACCAAACACAAATCCGCTAGCGAAACGTTCAACTCATTCATCTGAAGAGACATGTTCAACTCATCAACTCCGAGAAAAACGTTCAACTCATGTTGCTAAAACGAAATGGAGGGAGCATGAGCGAAATCTGAAACTCATTGATTAGAGCGTAACGGTCTACTCACTTAGGCAAAATGTTCGACTCACTAAGCCCCGATGATAGTCCCCTCAATGTTATTCATAACACTAGAATGACTACACCATAAATTTCAGATTGCAATCAATACTTACCAACACACTTGCTATGAGAAGAGAAACGTCCCCACACCCTAATCCAAGCCTAACCTTTAACTCACTCACTCAAATGAATAACTCGTATGAATGTGTAATTTCAGGGTATCTTTAATTTTTTGAAGGTCTATAAGCAGGGTAAGTGTTACATCCAGCAGACACCTCATGTATATTTTTTTATTATAAAATAATATTGTGTACTGAATTACGTTTCCAACTTTAGACCCTTAATCCTTTTAGATTTTACTTTGATAAACTGAATTCCCTGACACGTCGCGCAATGATATTCACGGTAAAATTTCGATTCTATTAAAACAATTCTTTTGTCCTCAGTTGTGTAACAGACGTGTATATGAAAGCACCACTCAATAATGAAAACATATATTGGAATATATTGTGGACTATAGAAAGTAATGCTGTCATAATGTGGCAAAAAGGTACATATTAACATTTAATTATATACAACTATATTTCAATTTTATCACAATTCATCTGTAATTCTCTATATAAAATATCATGAATTTACGGTCTAGATATGATGCATTAAGGTCTTAGAAACAATGTTCGAATTGTCAACGTTTATGTTACATTATACTTATGATATTGTTATCATGTTTATATAGTTAACTACATATTTGTTATTGCAATAAATTATATAACGTTGTTTTATTAAACCTAAACTACAATATTTAGTTCTTAAGTTGAGTTGTTTCATATCTCTATCGAGTGTTTATCTTTATATTGTTCCAGTTCTTCACGGTGTTATTTTCAATAAACTGCTTCTGTCAAAACGAATGCCTCGTTATTTTACGATCCCTCGATCCTGCTGCACGGCAGCCATATTAAGTATACTTGCCCTGAAAACAGTCAGGGCAAGTGTAACCACCCTAACACAGTCAGGGCAAGTTTACTTACCCTAGGGTAAGTATATTAACCCTAGGGCAAGTATCTTTGTCCTAAAAAGAATAGATATTCTGTAACATATATACAACCAGTTTTTGATCATATTTCAGTCAAACAGCCATAGCTAGATGTCCCTGAAAAAATATATGATAAAAATTTCGAATGGATTCGTTGGAAATATGAAAATATTGAAAAAGCTGTTCCTCAAATTCTTGTAGCTAGAGGACATTTTTGTGTAGCTAGTGTGTAGCTAGATCAATTTTTAAAAGGAACACATTTTTGGGGAACACCTCGTGGGGTGCTCTTCACCAGGTCTTTATAAGGAATAAACAAGAGGGAACCACTCTGGTTAGCGATGTATGCAGTCTATGGATGCGTCAAGTTTAAATGTTCCCCGTGTGCTCTTAATCTCAAGCTGAAATGTTTTGATTTGAATTGGTTTCGTCTTGTATGCTTGGTATTTATACAAACACTTTTATTTGTTTGGTTGTTGGTATTATTTTTCTATCGCATATTGACAAAAAAACATGAATAACAATCCGCAAAAAATATTATCATATTAAATTACAATATAAGTATGTTGGTATATGTTTAACTTGGTGAGACTGTGAGAGCATAAAATCAGATTGGGTCTCTTTTGTATGCCATTTGTACATTTACAGAAGATAATGTTGAAATCCCGAAATTGGTATTTTCTCAGAGTGGCTAAAAATACTTATATGAGCTTGTATGTTATTACATACATGTATATCCATATATTTCTTGTATTTCATTAATAAACTGATATCAGTTGTTTAAAATTGAAAGTTATTTTCAACCTGCCATTTATATATAAATAATATTTAAACAAGTTTGTGAAATCGTGTATGTAAAATATTATAACATAATTATATATGCGTTAAATAAGCTAAATGTATTTTTATTTATTTACGAGTTTCCTTGTCGTATTTATAAAAGTTATGAGGTAAATAACGGATCCTTATCGACAAGAAAAAAACACATACTTTTCTAAGCAACTATAGAAAATCTAATAAGCTTTGCTGAATCTACTCTAATCATGCATTTTCTGTTAGCAAATTCACAAAACTCATTTCAAATAAAGGTGATAGACTTCCATTACAACCCCCTTCTCAGCTTTGAAATCAGTGTAAACATTGACCCCTTTTCGAAATGCACTCAGGCTAATCATTAAGTGAGCGCGGCCTTTTTCAAACAAAAGTGAAAGAAGGTGTCAAAACCCATGCTGTTTTGGAAATGAGGAGATGGCGCGAAGTCTTGTTTTGTGAATTTCAATTCTCCCGCCAGTCTGACGTCACAACCAATGTACACACATCAGTTGAATGAAACATGTGCGAATCGAAAACAGGTCAAAGGGATAATCAGACATCGGTAAGAAAAACACTTATTTTGCAAAATATTTATCGAATATTGAAAATCAAATTATACTTACTTATAGATCAAGTAATGGTGATTCTTTTGAGCATAAAATCATATAGATCAATTCAGAATTGTGTTAGAAATCGAGCAAACAAAGGTTTGTTTTGATTGTGAGTGGTTGAGTCATGACATCCAAAAATCGTTACATTCCAATATTCATTAATTGTCTGCATTTTGATGTTGAATCAAACGTTAAATTTTATTATGATATTTCTTCATTGTTATACAGAACAGTTGTTCAATAGCTGAAACTAAGATTATGGGCTAGTTTACATTCAAATGAATCGAGACATCCAAAGTTCATCCAGACAATTCATTTCCGGATTCTTTTCATTTCGATTATAAACATGTAATGAAATAATGTAGTATATCAATCTATCTATATACAAGAACATGATTTCATTTATATCATAGCATGATATTTGAAGCTTGTATGTTTTTGTTGGACTTCAACTTCTTTGTTTTGTTTCAAACACGTGTTCTTTCAATTTTACATACTCGTACAAGTAGTACTTGCAAAAATCAAAACCAATCGTTCAGTAACATATCGGTTGATATACTTGATAGTATTATTGTGTATAAAAGTTATATATTTAATATATTATAATCACGTCTTTACAGGTCCGACGATTAATCAAATGACGAAACCAACAGAGTTGTAGCCAGTCATCCATCGCCATTTTCTATCAGCAGTCCTAGGCTTCGAAGGATAACCAAAAACTAAAAATGAAGTCCACTCTTGTGTTTAGAGACCAAATAAACATTCTGGCGTCCTGGTTTGACGCTTGGAATTCTTGTGAACAAACTGTCGCAATGTACACCATGTTTAGAAAGCTCAAGCCGGGTCAAATCAAGTTTCTTCTTCAAGTTTTGCAGCAGAGTGCTTCAGAATGCACCGCAATACAGAAATTGGAAGCTCAGGCTAACAATCCAGGTAAGTTACATGTTCTATCAATTTTGTTCAAATGGCAAGAGCAACGTTCTGCGTATCTGGGGCAATTACTGAACAAAATCTCAATGAGAGGCGGAAAAAAAACTAGAATGAGATCCAAACCTCATCGGCTACTTTGACTTAGACAAAATATGCAAAAACAAAAAATGATACAACCCAAACTGTGTTGGCCATATCATAAGAAAAAAATGCCGAAGCAAATTGCAGCTTGTGTTGCATCCTGCCATTTGACAAGACTTGCTAAAAAATAAATATCCAATAAATGCATGTACAACTGTGTTTGGTACTTTGAAATTGTTCGTAGTATTTTGCAAATAAATATATATCCATTGAACTTAAAAGGCTGGTTAGATGCAGATGTTTGTTGTAGTGATTATTTACATATCCACTGTCTAATTTCTGGAGAGCTATTTAAGATGATATTTTTGTTGCAAGATTACAGTGCAGTCTGACTGCCCTACGATAGGACCTTTACAGAAGTTGAAAGTTTGATTGCCGATTAATGATAAAGTTTATGTATCAAGTTTGAGAAATTTATAAGAGAAAAAAAAACAGTTTGAAGGAGTGATGAGTAGCTTCGTGGAAATGAATTGGCTTATGAGCCTTGATATATTCAAAGGTCCGAAATGGTTGAGAAAAAAAAAACAACAAAGTATCTGCTTCGAGGAAAAGGCAATTTATATGCTCAAGTGTTTGGCCTCAAATGAGGCGAGTATTCTTTTTGTGGGCCATTTAGCCATCACAACTGTCATTCAAATGGGCTGTGTGTATTTTGTTTTGATGCATTGTGGAACAACTGTGTCAAACTCAGATATAATGGCTCTTGTCTAGACAAATATATCTATACGTCTGATAATGCTTTATGTACTGGGGACAATTCTTGTTTTGGGTAATTATACTCCACGTGGGGATAATCGCCTCTCGTAACCTGCTGATTGCTTAAAAGCATAGTCACATTGTTTCACCATTTTCTCCAACCAAAAAACAAGTGTTAGTTTTGTGTGTTTTTGATAAGAACAAAATATCAACCCGGATGCAAATAAATTGAATATTGACTTTTCGTGTAAATCTTAATTTGGCTTGACATGTAACATAACCAGTCTAAATAATATACTTTCTCTTTGCAGTATTCGTCAGTGAGCTTTGCAGTAAATCGAAAGATTACGCAATGCATCAGCTACTCGAATGCCTACCTCTGCTACAAGCCGGAAGCCACGCGGCAAAGGCCGAATATCTTGCCATCATCCCGAAGATCCTATCTCACTCCGTACAGAACATGTGTCACATCGAAGAGAGTCGCCAGCTCCTCTCCTATTGCCTCATTCATCCTGCCATCACTGCCGAAGAACGAGGTCGCTTCACTCAATGGCTGGTTCACTTAGAAGAGCGAAATACTGAAGTAGCCAACAACACTCAACCGACAAACTGCCAGGAGCAGCTATCGAATATTCATTATGATCCTACTGCTTTTGCGCCAACGACAGATTTCAATCTGGCCAACGATGGGTTCGTGCCGCCAGTGTCCAATTCGCGTGATTCTGGAATCGGTCTTGATAATACACAAAGTGGTTATCAGTTTGCGAATTCGACCTCAGCTCAGATGGCACCTGTTGGACGGGCCATTACCTCTCGAGCATCAAGCTGCGCAGGAGGACCACAGAATAGCCAGCCTATGTCAGCTCAGGGTATGTTTTGAGTTTCAATTTGAATTTCATAAACAAGCCGAAATAAAGTATTTATCAGTTAAATGCCATAAATTGAAAAAGAAAGAAGTAGCCAGTTATGCAAAAACCAAGTTTTTTAAAATTTTATTTTGGCAAAGTTTGTCAGATATTTATTATGCTATTTAGTCGTTACTTTCCATTTTACAGGGGACGGACACGCACACAGGAAGCTCTCTCGAAGCGTCCCCATCACGCCACCTACATCAAACGTGTCGGACTGGTTGAACAAGCACCACGAAGAGATGTCGAAGCTCTCGGGTAGTTCTCAGCACAGCGGCGAACCTCACGCGCCTCTGTCGCCGCAAAGTAGCGTGACATCTAGTGGAAGCGACTGTCACGAAGAAACGCCGGCCAATCAGAGGAATACCTTCTTGGAAGACAGCAGTGGCATGAGAGGTATGTTGAACTTTGAATGATTGTAAGCATCTGGGCTTGACCTTGAATAGTTGTAGTTTAGCAGTTCCGTCGTTGATTCAAGTCCGAAAATGATATTTAGATACATGTATATGATATATTTGTAGCTTTTCCCTCTCCATTATAGTTGCTCTAGATCGCACAGTATCGTCTTTTTTATGCCCTGCTATGTGCGTTTATTTTATAGCCATCTGTTTGTTGTATTGGTTCATTGCTCAGTTGTATCTTATGCAGCAATTTGAGTAACATAATAGGCCTACATAATACTGGTTTGCATTGATTATTTATATTCATAGCATAAGTTGGACAAGAGTTCTGCTGCACAGTCTTTTACGAAAATAATAGTTTGCAGTGTGTGTTACTATTTGTTTAGCAGTTTTGGCCTGCATTATTATTTTTTACGATTCACGTGAATAGTTTATGCTTTAATATTAGGCAAATCAAGATCGATTAATCCCGCGATTTATGCACATTTAACAAACAAGGCCATTTCAAATCCCCTAAGCTGAATAAGAACATGTAGTTGCCGTATGCATGTTGTCGGCAAACCCGAAGAAGAACTGATATAGTCATTCCCCATATCGAACCCTAAAATAATTTTGATGTAAAAATAGCAAAATAAGTTCGTTAATAAATAGATTTTCACCATATGATGCATAATGTCTTATATAATTTTCTAGATGTTCCAATCTGGTTGAAGAGCTTGCGACTTCACAAGTATGCATACATCTTCCAACAGCTGTCCTATGATGAAATGCTAAATCTTTCAGAAGAGTGGTTAGAAAGTCAAGTAAGTTTTCTTTATGATTTTAAGAATTATTCAATGAATAATGCTAGCAAAACACTCATGGTTATTCATGCAGGGTTCGACATAAGGAAAAATTCATACTCGCCAAACTGGCGAGTGACTTCGATGTCATACTCGCCAAACAGATTTTGTACTCGCCAATTTGGCGAGTAACTTGATTTTGTACTCGCCAAATCCAAAAATGCATATATAAACAAAATAATTACATTTAAGGATTTTAGAGGTCTCCTTAATGATGCATGCGAAGCTTCCACATAAGAAACTTCAGAGCTATCTGTTGTAAAACCTTAACTAGAATGACCATTTTTGCTAACGGGGCCCCTATTTGAGAGTGTGAATTATCTAATTATGCTTAGAACTTTCATGGGAGTACCTAGACTATTTAGACAAAAGTACCTAGACTACCTAGACACAAGTTGAAATATCATTGCAAGTAAGTTTTTACATTATAAAGGTCCTATTTCACGAACCTTAAAACTTCGGCGGAAGTGTGGGCGATCAATGTATTGTATATTTTAATTGTAAGCGCCGAAGGCGTGAGCTTAGAAAATTCTAAACTAATAAAAATCATGGCTTAATCATACAATATATAGGTCGCCAAAAGAAAAGTAAATGAGGCAGGGAAGTTGGCCCTTAATTAAAATTAAATAGATTTGTTAAATGACTTATTTTTCTAAATCACCTGGCGGTTTTCCACGAGTCGGAGAAGTGTGGCTAAATCATGTTAAGTGTTTAATATCAATAACGATATGACAAGAGACTGTGCTATATCAACAGTTATCAACGTCTATTTATCTTTTTTATCATTACTGGAACTACTCGATGTTTGGTTTTTGTGCCATACATTCGTGTACCTGTATATTGAGCC
>LQRL01026362.1:2022-12720 GCA_001703475.1 Hydroides elegans
AAAAGATTGACCACAACTGTTGTTTTTGCATATAGGAAAATCGATGGATGGTTGAACAGAATATTTTTTACAGATTGTTGAAAGGCCGTTTTAAGCGGTTACGACCCCTGGTCCAATGTACAGTAGAGGATACAAATAAGACCATGTTGGCTACGTGCATATTACACAATATTTGCATTATATCTGCCGACGATTTCCAAGATGATCTTGACATGGTTGAAGGTTTGCCAAACAAGTTTGTACAGAGAAATGAGATGGAAATCGCAAACATAATGTTTTCAGAACAGGATTGAGCTAGAAGGAGTTTTAAGCGATTGAATATTGCTCGAACTGTTCATGAATTTGGTCACAGAGGTTGATTGTGTATCATATATGTTGTTTTGTTACGACAATTGTTTGAGATCCAAAAAAAACAGATCTTGTTTTATTCACCTTTTTCATTTCCGAAATGGCCATACTTTGAACCGAATTTTTTTCTTAAATAAATAAACAGGGAACTACAAATAACGATAAACTGGCAAATGAAATAGATATCTATTTTTTCTTGATGGCCTCCACCATTTCGGCAAGCAATTTCAACCTTCTCTCCTCTTGGACCTCTCGTTCTTTCCTCGCCTCCAGACGTTCAGCACAGAACTGTTCATCAGCCGCCTTGAAATATGATAACGTACTGTCGAATTTGTCCAGCGTCTGACGTTTCACATCGGGGCTAGCACTTGCTTTCTTCTCAGTCATCAACAGTTGACCCGTCCCTCTTTAGGCCGGTTCCTCGTTTCTCGGGTTTGATGTCATGTCTATGACCCACTATTCGCACCATTTGATCGAATGTTGGAGTACGCTCAAACGACGCTCCACTTGTTTCCTTCTTTGCTAGATCTGTCTTGTACTGTTTAACCATATTGTTCCACTTCATGTCATTCTCTTGCTAGAAGGCATTTCGAGACATCGGCGGAGATGGAATTTTTGGGCACTAAAGAATTGTCTATGTCAGACGCCCTTCCCTCCATCATATCCAAAAGGAGACTGGTTGCGACTGCATCCCATCTCATTCTCGCGAAAATCACGAATATAAACAAACCGGATGTTGATTGACTTAAAGGGAGAACATATTATGCCATCAAACCAAAACTAACTAGTCTCGGGATGAAAATTTTTATTCAATACAATCAATTTATCGCTCATTTAGGATCAAGATATGCTTAAACTCAATCATATGCAAACTTTTTTATCAGATCATAACATTGGTTATGAAAAATATTATATAACTGCAAAATAAATGTGAAACCTAGGGCTTTGTTTGTTATATTTAAAAATTTGTCAAAATATGCCCTGTGGAAATGGTGTTGGGCTTGGCCGTTAGGATGAATTTCTGCTGCATGCCTGTGATGCTAGGCTTTCTAGGCTTTGCCATTGGGATGTTATTCTGCAGTATGCCTGTGGAATTGGTGCTTGGCTTCGCCGAAGGGATTTTATTCTGCAGTATGCCTGTGGAACTGGTGTTTGGCTTCGCTGAAGTGATATTTTGCTGTAGGCCTTTAAAACTGGAACTGACCTTTGTCGTCGGACTGACATCTTTATTTTTGGCCGCACCTTTTTTTTGCTTCGGTTTTTACGATGCTGCTATGCCAGCCTGCATCTTGCTGCAATGTACAAAAACTCATCTAGATAAATTTACCGCTAAAATATAAGAAATGATTTTTACAACATGCCGGTAAACTGTTCAAATTTAGGCTTACGATAAAATATAAAGTGTCTTTAAATTATTTTTTTAATCTAAAGACTTTTGGTGATTCTTTATAAAGTAATTATATATTAAATCACCCAAATCTTACCACAAACATAACAATAAGCCCTTAGCTAAGAACAGTTTACAAAACTCATAACAAATAACAAAACCTTAAATATGATCATTAATTCTTATTCTATAGTTGAACTACCCTCATCAGTGCCAGTTTGACTTAACGCAAATTGTTTGCTTGTGAGTATGGCAATCATATTAGTACCATCGTCAAAAAATACTGTCATCTTTTTTACTGAAAGCCATGTTGAATAAAATTATAAACCAAATCAATAGAGAAAAAAAATATTTTAATATGAGCGATAATTGAGAAATAATAAAAATTTCACAATCCAAACGAAATTCATTAACTGCAATTATTAGTGTTTTCTTTGGATATTAATTAATCTGGGATTCAATTATCGATAATGTTGAAATAATATGCAAATTTCATAAGATAAAAAAAACATTTACCTCTCCGCTATTTTGTGTTTTGTTATGAATTGTCACGTGACATACTTGAAAGAGCCAAGCTCTCCTTCAAAAATTAAGAGAAGGAAACACATGGTCGAACCCAATTCGAACAATACTTCATTGAAATGCTCGATGGAAATTTCGAAAGAAGCGTCAATCGAACATGGGGTTCAATACCAAATATTAAACATTAGCTATAATTCACTATACTGATCAACCGAATTAAGTTTTAGCTAATAACTTTTTTATCTTACACATGGTATCTTTTTAAATTTGCACAATTGTTGGAGAAATGTGTATGATTTTAGGGGAAAACATCTAAAAGCTTGAGGTATTGCTCGAAATCGGTGCACACTTGGGAAGATTTCTAGAATCTTAGAAAATATCGTAGTTTCATTGAGAAACTGCACATACGATATTTT
This sequence comes from Hydroides elegans, assembly GCA_001703475.1. NCBI lineage: Eukaryota > Metazoa > Annelida > Polychaeta > Sabellida > Serpulidae > Hydroides > Hydroides elegans. Next base: position 4,696 of record LQRL01026362.1, read on the forward strand.
TTATTTGGCTTCAAATTTTGGAAAAGAATGTCTCCATATATTCCTATATGCATTATTATTATGATGTTTGCACTTCAAATTCAATTTTTGCAGATTAAGGTATAATTAAACAAACATTTATGCTTTTGGGTCACGGCTTTTTAGGCTAAGTCCAATCGAAAATGCCTAATTTTCGTGGAGGTTACACCTAGTTGTGCAAGGCAGAATACAATATACAATAAATGTATATTGCACCCTCAAATTATGAACGCATTTTGATAAAATTTAACTTGATGGGCTTACCCATTTTTTTTAAAATGAATTTTTATCCCGAAAATTAAACCGGTAGAGAATTATAATTTATTCACTATAATTCACTAATCTAGGGTTACACTTTTTTGCGAATGGTATATTTCAACTATTTGAATTATTTTATAAGGCACATACGATATGGGAGCCTTATGAAATGACAAAATGATTTCAAATATAAATGGACATGCACATTATCAACATTTATATATCGAAATGTGAACGTTGTAGTTTCCCTTACATAACATTATCGCATAAAATGATATAATTATATCACTCAATGATAAAATTTGTAATAAACAAAATGATGTTTTTTTCTATATTATATAATATTTGAATAAACATTAGATTATAGAAATAGGCAAAACAGCTCCATATAAACTCGTTAATAGGGTAACGTTACATGCAAACATATGTATGGAATGCTTTTGCGGCCACAACCTCTGTTTGTTTGTTTCAACATTGAAACAAAATCGGTTTATAACGAATATTTTATTCCACAAAACACGTTTTATTCGAAAACAAACACAGTTTTGTTCTAACCGGCTGAGAATCAGTTGAAACCAACATGATTTTCGTTTCAACCGAATTCAAATAGAGCCTAGAATCAGTTTACCGTTAACTTTTGATGGTTTTGACGAAATAATTGCTTACACAATCGTTATCAGAATCTTTATCAAGACGGAAATGGAGCAGTGGGTAGGTTGTTCATTTACAAATTACATATAGTTTAGTTATATTTCAAATATGAGCAAAAATGTTTTTTAATCGAAATGAATGAACTGCTAATGCCGGGATCAGTTTACCGCCACTTATATATGAATATAGAATAATAAAGTATATCGTCATCTTATTTAAACGAAGTGTATTGCAAAAGCTGATATTCATACACATTGACCATATAAACCTCATTCTTTGTATAAATAAATCGCCACGACTATAATATCTTAGCGCTAATAAACTTTTGGAACGTGTTTCAGTCCTGCAAGCCATAACAACCATTTTCATTGTCGATTCATCTATGTTTTGACTGCTGTTTATAATAAATGACATTTTCTACTTGTTATCTGTCAAATTCTAACATACTTATGACTAGTCCAGCTAATACCTACTACTTATACAGTACTAATGTTATTCATACCCCAATGGATTTATCAAGATATAATTTTACTTTGATTATTCAATGAAATTCTAGTTTCAAAAGGCATAGACTCTAGTTCTGTTAACGTTCTCGAAGCCATAATGTAACTCCTCTTAACTTATCCGGTTATATGACAATTACAGTCAAACTCTTTTTCAAATGCCCCATTCTTGCATGTACAAATGTCGGCTGTAGTACAAATAGACAGAATGAATATGAAATATATAAAAAACAATCAAAATGCGCTTTGAAACATAAAAAAAATGAAATAAAAGACCACAAAGAGTGTTATTACCCTATACAACGGACTTGATTATCATATATAGTAAAGTGGCGGTAAACTGAATCCAGCATTAGAGTGTCACATGTCTACGTTAAAAAAATCAATAAAATATTTCTGTTTAACATTCAGCAATAAATGTTACCGAATCGATGGTCAATTGAATAACCTACCTTAAGATATAGAAATATATGTAAAATATCAAACAATCATATTTTATATGAACGTATGTTTAGAAATCTTCGCCAAAATTTAACAGTAAACTGATTCCTCACTCCAAAGACCGCATCATGATTATTATTTTGTTTTAAACCATCCTTGTAGTTTAACATAGATATAAAAAATCTTCGTCCTTAACGAATCTATGGCTATATTTTAAAGACGCGCTCTGGCTTCATATACTAAAAGGGGGCATCGTCTAACAAAATTATTACTGACATGTAGATGCTTTACGGCAAAATATATAATATAACAATGTGATTAAAAGATAATGATGCCATTAATTCGGTAAGAAATATAGCATATTCTGTGTCATAAACACAGAATATGTGAATAATTTTGGAAACTTTATGGCTGGAAACTTTTTGGGCCGGATTCGTTATTTTATGTTGTTGAATCACGATTTCCTTTAGTTTAAAAAAATGCCATATTATATTTCTGGTCAATATTTCTGAATTCAAACCCAAAAGATACTAAATTTTAAAAAATCTCAAATAACCGATTTCTCATATCAAAATCCTATTTCTTGTGCAACCGATCGTTAAATAACATATTTTATATTTTAGGTTTATCTCAGTGATGCATTGCATTACAATAGCAAACATTTGAGGGGCCGAAGTTGCAGGGACCATGTAAGTTGTGCCTTTTCCACCCAGATAAATTTGACCCATTCTTCATAATTTGCTCACATTTAACTATTTACATAACTTAAATCGTGAGGAATTTTAGTAAAATAATCAAAACGCTTAAACCGAGATGATGAGAAATAACAAACATGTTTGAGGGGCCGAAGATGTAGGAGCCGAAATTTAGGGGCCAAAGTGTCATTTTTATTATTTCAGGAATACGGACGAGAGAGAGAGAGAGAGAGAGAGAGCATAAATCTAATATTTTACGAGCTACACAAGTTGTTCAAAAGCTATCAACTGTAATATTATCCTATTTCAAAGCAGATTTAATGGTCTGGTCTTTACCTTTTTTTGCACTTACACTTTGCATGCTGATAAGGACATGTGCTGATAAGGACATGTTTTTTCTCACGCCGCACACTGCCGCTTCCTGTATACATACCCTATAAGGTTCCTGAACACTTTCTGTAAAAACATAAATCAGTTTAAGGGGCCAAAGTGTCTCGACATATGGACTTAAGTGTCTTTTCCGGTCGGGGTCGTAATATCCGAAAGGGGCCCAAGTTGTATTGTCTTGTCAACCCCTATATATTTCCTTAAACTATTTCCTTACATATATTTCGCATGACATTTTTTTTTGGATAAATTAAGGTGGTGTTAACAAACACATGTTTATTCACATCAAAGCATACCGTCATATTCATTATTTAGCATACCAATGAAACTTAACATTATATATCATAATTCATCATCCTTTCAAAAATTTATGACGACAACAAACAATACCTAAACCATATAAAATTTCTTAACAAATCACTTATATCTCAAATATCTTTTTTGTTCTTTGGTCTTTTTAAAATCTTAAAACACTGTATTTTTTGGCAATTTTTGCCACACCTGTCAATGTCTTTTTAAAAATTCTTAAATTTTTTTATTAACAGCAAATAAACAAAATGCATGTTATTCAGCCGATATCTCTTATGCATAGAAATGGTGTTTGGACACTTCGGCCCCTACAACTTCGGCCCCTACAACTTCGGACCCAAATGCCCTGAGAAAAAGACACTTCGGCCCCTAAAAAAAGACACTTCGGCCCCTCGAACTTCGGCCCCTACAACTTCGGCCCCTACAACTTCGGCCCCTACAAAATATTTTTTATTTCTCATTTATTTAGATTGAGGCATTTAAATTGTTAAAATAAAGAAGAAATGCCATTTTCAATTAAGGTCAATTGGTAAAGGGCATGAAACTATGATAAATATGATATTTTTTTCCATGATAGAAGGGGTACAACTTCGGCCCCTACAACTTCGGCCCCTCAATATGTTGGTAATTACAATATATTGCATCAATGAGATTTATCTGTAATATCAAATTTGCTTAAATTTTCACATTAGTGCGTAAAATAATATATTCATGTGGCATGCATTTTATTCGAAGGTTTTTCATATAACAATTTGGGATTTTGATTTCAAAATATAAAATTGGTGCATTTTTTATTACTTAAGTAAACTGTTATTTGGCAACACGAACAGTCGATAGCGAAATAAATAATATTGATAATAATAATAATAATAATAATAATAATAATAACGCTTTCATAACTCTTTCACATAAGTCTAAACCCTCATTACTGCAATTTGTCTTTTGTGTTATCTTTCATATTTAGAACAATGCCAACTCTGCTTAAGTGAGTCATATTGTTGGCGCCTTACTATGATAATCCCAAACAGCTAGTCACTTCATCTATACCCAATCATACCCAATTCAGCTTTTAAATAATGTGTTTCTCTTTTTTTTTTCAAATATGCTATTCGAGGTAATTTATAATTGTTTTATCGACATTCGATATACAGTGAATGCCGTGAACAGGGTTGAAAACATAAAAATACTATTGTCCTTGAAGTTAGTTTGTATAATAAAATAGTATTTCATGTAAAAAAAAATGACAAAATCAAAATTATTATTCAACTAATTGCTTGTTGGGCTCAAGCGCAATGTCAAAAACAAGGGTAATCGCTGGACCGTTTTGACTATTTTACACCTATTTGTGATTTGTGAAGTATGTGATTTCAAACAAATTAAAATTTATTATAAAGAATTTTGACTATTATTCAAGCTTTTCCTATTTAAATCAGGGGCCGAAGTTGTAGGGGCCGAAGTTGTAGGGGCCCAAGTACCTTGACTATAAAAAAAAACAGAAATGTATAATTATTATTTTTAAATGCGCGTAAATCAAGTATTATGATTAACAACAAGCATAAATATTTTAAATTATAAAAAATAAAACCGTTTTTTATAAACGTTTTCACGATTTCAAATAGGGGCCGAAGTTGTAGGGGCCGAAGTTGTAGGGGCCGAAGTTGTAGGGGCCGAAGTGTCCAAAAGGGGACCGAGGTGTCTTTAGCGGAGGGGCCGAAGTGTCCAAAAGGGGCCAACGTTGTAGGGGCCGAAGTTGTAGGGGCCGAATTAGTGTCCATAAACCCATAGAAATGATGTCGTTCAATAGCTCTGCATACTTGGTCAAACAGCATAATACATGCCTTATATGGGATGCTCGCAAAACAGTCTATGTTTATTGGCCTGATTTGGATATGTTTGGGAAATGACCGCCTATATATGCCTATATTTGTTCATTGTTTTTGTTTCGAAATTCGTTATACATAATTCTATCTTGTTTCATTCGCTGACAAATAACCTCGATGGTCCTATAACTAAAGTTTTGCCTTGTTTGTGATTCTATTGGCTCTCATTCTTGCTTTTCCAAATATACACAACCTCCCTCTCGAAGTATCTTATATTATCAACTTACATTAAAGTGACAAATATAATGAATAAATTACAGTTATTTCTGAAGTCGTAATATGACCTGTGGCATTTTGGAAAAACATATTAAGGTTTATATATGATGAAATTTGATAAGCTAAGGAATAGTTTTCGTTTGTGGCCGCGTTTGATACGGCATCCAAAGTACAATAGCAACAATCATGTTTATGAAATAGGCCAATCTTACAATTCATTGTTAGATGAAACATTGCTGATTAAACATATCAAATATCAAAATCATTTTATTCATAAATATCATATATATACTTTTATGAGGAATATGATAGATATTAAACTGGACTAACATATACCATTTAGAAATCAAAACATTTCCTACTATAAGTGGTCAAAAATCTTTTCAATTTTCGGAGGGGTATTCGCAATGCTCTTAAACAATAAGTGCTTTCCGTAAGTTCGTCTTTCAATGAAGTCCTAAGAACGTCAGATTACGTCCCGACTTAAATAGATCGTCCTTTCCAGGTTATATTGGTACGTCAAGGGGACGTCAAATTTGCAACGTAATTAGAACGCCATTTATAGCACGTCCTTACAACATCTGATTATTGACGTACTCTGGACGTGTAAATATGTCACGTCACGAAAATAATCGTCCCATTGACGTCATTTTATGACATTGCTGGGACGTCTGGTTTTACATCTAAGCGACGTCCTAATTGCGTCGCGGACGTCGGGACGTAAAACTACGTGATTCGGACGTCCTGAGGATGTTGTTTGCCGAGTGGGACAGTGCAACGTCATATTCACGTTGTGCACGTTGGTGTATAAATCGTCAAAGATGCAGTCACGTCATATAAAGGCATGTTTAGTTCAGTTCGTCAAATTCTCCTTGCAGGCAATGCGGGCATAACACTTTAAAGACCTCTAATCGATACGTTTTACGAATGGATGCTGTAAGCCACCACCCATTCCATATATTTTAAAACAACTCTCTAAGGCCCTGCTTACATACAATGAGCGATTCTCGTCGCCACTTGCGACTTTCACCGTTTTCTCTGTAGAACTTTGAAATTATTTCAAAGAAAATCCCCGTCGCTCCTAGCGATCTCAAAAATGTGTGATTACATTTGAGCGATTTACAAAACCAATCTAAATAAATGCTATATTTTCTTTGAGGAAATGACCGATTGATTGACGCGTCGCTAGGCGCGATTATTGTCGTAAGTGGCGATTCTCGTCGCAAGTAGCGATAAATGTCAAACAATGCACTGAAAAATGCATGGGAAAGTATTGAAATACCAAGATAAATTGTGTATGCAATCACTAAAATCTTTGCTAGCGATTTAATGTAAGCAGGGCCTTAAACGTTTCTCATGTAAAATGTGTGCTATACTCGTTAAATAGTAATATTTCAGCCATAAATATCGCCATAAACCTAGACGACGGCTTTTTATTCTTATTTTGAGTCGTCCAAGAAGGTATAGCCAGAGTCTTTCCGCAGAATTCGAAAAAAAAACAGCTTTCGAACCAGGTTCTGCGTGAAAATAATAATACATAATTTGTATCAAAGCATAGAAGTGTTAAGATACGGCAACGGGTTTAGAAACACTTTGATCGATTATGTCTAATTGACGGAAAATTCATTTTAAGATTGTTATGCATTACCCATTTTTTACAAAAACGAAGGTTCACATACAAATAATGAAAATCGGTTTGTTATAGAATGGTAATGATATGGAATTGAACCGTTTTTGTTATATTTTTCCAATTTTCATACCAAATTAATCCGGTGTATTTTAAGATCAATAAGTTATATTGTCTTTCAATAAATCATTATTACAATCAAATAAAACAATAATTCCAAAAATGAATATATAAGTCTACAATGTAGCATAACAAATGCTATTATTCTTCCGTGTGATAAGCTAACATTTATTTTCGTTACATATTGCTTGCGTAAGTTGAAAGTTATCAGGTCGAGGACGTCTCCGTTTCGGGAGACGGGCGTCTCCGTTTCGGGAGACGGTTGACAGATTTTGTTTATTTTGTGACATATTTTTTTTAAAAAAGGATAATTAACCAAGACAAAATCAAAAAATAGAAATTTTATGAAAATTCGTCAGTGTTTATAGGAATATATTAGCTCTCCATTCTTGTTTCTTTTTGCCCAATCTTTGTTTCTAGAGTTCTAAATCAAAATAAAAAGTTGATTAATTCAATAATGTAATTGTTTCTCCCATTCATCTATGTTTAAGACACCATATCTTTTTTAGTTTAACTTGTTATGTTGTGATTTTTTTTCGTATTTTATGCATTAAAGTATATGCAATTCAATATATAAATAAAATTGTGAAATTTAATGAATGTCATTGTTTAATTATCCTTTTAAAAATATATGTCACTAAATAAACGAAATCAGTCAACCGTCTCCCGAAACGGAGACGTCTCCCGAAACGGAGACGTCTCCGTTTCGGGAGACGTCCTCGACCTGGTTATAGAGGATTTGTTAACCCCTGTTTTCCATTTTTTTATCTTCAATAGCTTATCAGTTTAGTGGCAAAAAAAGAAGATTAATGACCTTGTAATAAAAGAATATCCGTCAACCAAGATAATAATGATAACGTTGAGAAATATATTTTAGCAAGCAAAAGGAACATGCTTTGCCTAGCATGAAATAGGTAAAC
>LQRL01026374.1:5139-16771 GCA_001703475.1 Hydroides elegans
CGTCAAGAGATAGTTGCAAATTGCATACTGATAGAACATTTGATGAACATTTTTAAGATTTTTCTGAGTGGCTTTTGAGCGTTTTGAATACATATTAGGGATTTCGATCATTTTAGTTCATATATGGTAATTGCGCTCCCCGAAGTGTGTAACTTTTATATTTTTTTTTGCTATTTTCTTCACTTAATCATTTATTGATAACCCCTAAAAATGACCCCAAATTCGTCTTTATTTTTTTTATTGGGACCCCAAATAAAACCCCAAATTTTGTTTGGGAGCACTTGAAACCCTGTATTCCTTACCTGACAAAGGGTGAAGCATCATCATTTGGAAGTCAGAGCACAGAAGTTTGATAACCTAATCGTGTTGACACTAAAATAGTCTTTTACTGCAAATTACCGGTATAGATAGAAATATGAGAAGAGGATATTTGAAGGAACACACAACTTTTAGAAACTTAAAACCCCAGCAATGGTCATCAGTTAACATGGAATTGCATTACAAAAGGGGATTGAGGAGGGAGTGAGGGGAAAGGGTCATCACAAACATTGACAAGCCCAAACACTGTCTTCTGTTAAACTCAAATCAAGCGCGCAATGCATAAACCCCTTGAAGAGCAAAAAAATAGTATGATTTTACGAATTTCCGAACACTGCATCCTGTGTCTATTGATAAAAATACGATGCCAAAGTCACTATGGTTTTTGCGAAATGTCTATGACAATTTAAGTGTGTAAGTTCTGTGGTTTTAAACTATCGTTGAAGTGGAAAAGTGTATAGGACGGAGCCTTTTGCCCCTTAGGCTATGGCTACTGGTTGACCTTGGAAAGGGTTTATAAGTTATAGTTGATATTGTGGACTGACCGGTAGTTGGGATGGTTGTCTATACAAGGGAAGCTACCCCCGGGGGTTTGGTCTGACTCAGGTTGTGACCCGGTCTTAGGGTCAAGGGTTTTTCTTTTTGAACAATTTGAAAAGGAATATGTGACACGATGAAACGGGTATGGAAATTTTGAGACCGTGATGGCTGTCCATCAGAATCATGAAGTTTCGGGTGTTATCTATTTGGTCTGACTATCGCGGGTTTCAATTTGTTACGTACACCTAGGTTACCAAGAAAATAAATTTTACATTCTACAATATTTCCTATGAAATATATGCTCGTTATTTGTGCTTTTCTGCATGTTTTGACTCAGAAAATGTACACGTCGGTCTTGCCATTGGTCCAACTCATTTACTTTCGCATTGAACCCAAACAAAGCTAGCATCACTAACACATGCATCTGACCAAACCTTTTTTGTCTTAACATCTTTTCGCATGAATAACCTCATTAGCACTTAACATAGGTATAATGCTCCCTTAGCCTTTTCTTGTTCACTCTCTCTTCGCATGAATAAAGTCATTAGAAAGCCGCCCACATAAGTTAGAACGCCCACATAAGTAAAAAGGTCATTTTCTCTCTCGTAAAGGTATCTTTCCAGATGGATGGCTTCTTGTATCAGATAAGGACGGCAATGTTTATACTCGATTAGCTGACCAGTATGTATCGCTTATCATAATGGCTGGTCAGTCGGGAGAAGAGATTGGTCATGTCTGGTCCAGAGAGAAAGCTCGTTTCACATTGGGTCGGGTATCGGTGTCATGTGTTGGGGTTGAGTTACATAGAATATGTTTTGGTTGTTCGAAAATATTTCTTATAGCTGAAGAAAATCCTTCCAAACTCTAACTGAGATCATTTGATTAAATGATTAAGGAAATCAGCTACATTGTTATTTTGTCATATCATTTTAGAATGTAGCATAGGTTGAGGTATAGTAATATCACATTATATCGTTGGTGTAATTTTCCAATTTGCTAACATATGTAGCCGAGACCGTTAAAAAGCTTTTGATACGATCGCACGCGATACATTGTTGTCACAGTATGCCTCCTTTGAAACGCGCTCCAAAAACATATGTGAAACACAAACCATATATAAATTATCCATCTGGTCATATTTTAATGCACCCCATTATAATAACCATGTCAAGTCCAGCTCGAAACAAGCTTATTATGAAATTTAAAATGCCCTACAATATTGACAAGCAGCGGGAAGAAAACGCGGCCATTTTCAAACGGCGGTCAGTGACGAATTTGTCAACGTGAAACCCTTTATGATGACTGATATGGTTATGATATATTGCTTGACCATTAGTGGGCTTTTGAAACAGAGTTAGGTAGGAATAAAGGGAACGACCAAGGCACCATACTGGCATAGACAGATGGGTTAGGTATAAAAAGGTATTGTAAGGAGCAAGGGGGAAAATGGTATAAGTCCATAGGTTGTGACGCGTGTGAGCGTGACATATTATTTATATGTCCTATACAGCTGACTTCTTGATCTTATGCCGACCTGATTAAGATTGATCAGAGATTAAAACGATTTTTATACGCGGGAGATTTGAATAAAAAGAGAAACAATGTGTTTCTCGCATAAAATATGAGGTGGTCAACTATATAGTAAAATGTCATCAAGCAAGCATAAAGATATTAGTGAAAAGCACCGTTGTTAGATAATCTGTAAAAGAATACACCAGGAAAAACTATCGCACTTTTTCACACATCAGTTCAATTGTTAAAAAAAGAACGATAAAAACCTGGTAGAAAGACTCCCTATAGCTTTAAATTACCCTGAAATTGAATCATCAAATCTATTTAACGCGTTAAAAATCGCATATTTCACATTTTTTCGCATTGATTTGTCGCACGAAAAGGTATTTTTCTCCATTCAGTCTTTTTCTCCAGTTTTCATCAATGTATATTGAGATGTCACTCAGATATTCAATCGTCTCGGGGGCAAAACTGAATGTTTACATCGTGTCCTTAAATTTACCTGGCACGGAAATTGAAATTTGTGGAAAAGAAAATCAAATAATCATGATACCAGAAGTTGAAATTTCAGATGGTGAACGTGTGGCTTGACTTTTTCTGTCTTGTTTGTCCCATTTTCCTCATATTTTCTTCCGTAATTTCATTTATAAGCATGGCATAGTTGTCAAGTGTGAAGAAAAATCTGGGGTTGTTTTCATGATTATATACGATTAAATGCCTTAATTTGTTTCTCGTTGGTCATGTTTCAGTCGTTCAGAATGTTAAAAGATGTGAATTAGGGGAAATCAATTTGATCCTTGGATCAATTTTTGTGAGACTGCGTTAGAATTATTTAGAGCCACTCTCGTTCCGCAGCATTGAGATTCAAAGTACACTGTAATTATTTCATCTTAATAGTGTCTATAATATTAAAATAAGTTGAATGAAATATAGAGACAAACATTTTATATGAAATACGTTATTTCTTGTACTAAAATATCAAATAAGACCTCAATTTGAAAGCCTTTCCAAAAATAAGTAATAACAGAAATATTGCAATAAAACCGTAAAATATTTCTATAAATATAAAGAGCTATTTCGAACACATAAAAATTCAAAGTAATTTTATTCCATGTTATTCTCTCGCAGGTTCTGTGGCATCTGGATGTGTTTCGGCGCAACTTCCGTCAGCTCACCGGCCATTACTGCATGGGCAACTCGTGCATCTTTTGTGCGGTCAAGGTCAGTATCATTGGCGACCTTGAAGGAGGTCAAGGTCAAATATGTAAAATGGACAGTGTTTGCTTGTTATGCCTGAACAAAGGTCGGTTATTGAAGTGTAACATTCTAACATTCTGAGACATTGGCTTGGTTTTATTTGTGTCGAAAATTCTGAAAAAAAATGATATGGCACAGAAACATGTTGGAGTAAAATCAATATCAGGTCAATTCTCCACATGCTTAGCTTTAAAATTGTTTCCCGATTCAAATATGTCAAATTATTCACAAACAAATACATTTTTCAAATTACTAACTTAAAATTTCGAACTCAAAATTAAAACTTATAATGGCATTTTATGAATTTCGATACACTTTCTGCCTCAAACGTTTACCTTTTCCTAAGACCCTTGATCTCAGGTTAAAAAGGCAAATGAATGTTCATATGTTCATTTCAAGATAAACTATAGGCATCCTTGAACTATAGTTTATTGCAATTAAACCTATTTAAGTATAATTGAAGGGTTTTGTTGTTTGCCTTTTAGGACATTTAATTTCGTGTGAAATGATGTAAAGAATGAGCTCAAATTTATAACATAAGTTTAGCCTTAACATTTGTGACTTGTTTACTTTTCATTGTATAAACTTAACCTTTCATATGTATTTATATTGATGTTTTCTCCTATGTCTAAATGTAGCGTGAAAAGAGAAATAACTTTTCGCATTGAAAGTTAATTGCCAATTAGCCAGGTTTGAATACAGCGGAATAAATCTTGTTGAATATGAAGCTCATGTACATATGTAACTTGTAGGGTTTTTGACAGCTGAAGATATTACTTTTTTGTAACGGAATACATGACAGCGAAAAATTGAAAACGGACTTGTTGCATTCCCACGAAAATAATTATAAATGCGTATACATGTATATGAGAAATGTGGCATGATTTATGATAGTTTGTAAAGTTGTGACGAAATATTTGTGATGAAATATTTTCATTTCAGGTGTCTATTTTTAGATGATTTGAAATAAGAAGTCCCAAAGAATTATATTCGTATAATGTATATTTTGCATTTCAGCGCGGCTACCCTTAAACTACATCCTAATCTTTTTTTTTTTACCGAAAAAAAAAATCATTTGAAAAACTTCATTTGCATTTTCTAGGTTCATCAACTCTCCTGACATTCACCTGTATTGAAAAAAATGTCAGTTTTTCATAAAAGTTTTTGTTTTAGAGACAATTACACACACGAAATGCAAACAAGAAGTCTTCAGGCAGTGGTCATTACATACGAAGATGCTTTATTGAAAAACTAAAAAAGATATAGTCTAGACTTATGAAGATGTCTTAAGGGACTTTCAAAGTTTCTTTGCTTTTTTTGCCGAACTTTTGAGGGCTTTGATTTAGTGTTTTTTTTTTTAATAAACAAAAAAAAAGATTTTTTTTCAGGAAATGTATCTTTATCAACATGTGTTTCTAACTTGAACTTATAATTTAGTATTTGAATTCAAAGTTTTCAGTCATGCTTCCTTAACAAATATATTAATGTATATAAATTACAGGGTAGAATGATCATCAAATAGCAAGAGGTTGCTATTAAGCATTACCAACGAAACTTGGTTATAAAAACAACAAACAAGATTTGTTTAGCTTATTTATTAATCATATTGATATTTTAAGAAAATATGAACTACACGATGAACCTGTAATGACGCAAATCTATATAAAAAGTATCCAAAGTCTTTACAAATAATAAATAACACCTTTATAGAAAAAGTCCCGACACAAAGCTATATTCTCATCTCAGGGCTTCAGTTTTCAACACTTTGATGCATACAGGTTTCCATACATTAAGTGCGTTTGAAATAGAATAACTATATGCATTAATAACAGCTACACCATTCTCACTTACATTTTAATGAACAGGTTGCTTATTTAATTTTCAAAGAAATATACAATACATTTCTTTGATAATTGTATCTTGTAAATAAGACATTATATGAAACGATCTCGTATTAAGGGAAGAATTAAGTGGAATTTTTAACGATGAAAATGATAAAATCACCCGTTTATGTGGTATCTGGCGCCTTTCAAAGACGTTCAACATGAATGAATTATTTTACAATTTTAGAACTAAATAGGCATATCAATAAATGCTATTAAAAAAAAATCGGTTTTACATCTTTAAAAAAGCTCTTTAATTGCATGTTGCGTGCAATATACTAGATTAATAATACCACCCTAAATATTTGATAAATTATAAACATAGGAATTATATTAAAGATTTAGCGTTACTACGATAACTCCGTAATGTGCATTTGAGCCCCAACATTAATACTACACTACCCTCAAAACCCCTTGTTTTCATTTCCAACATTAATCAACCCCATACTCATTATAGCTTTGATACAAATCGTCAATTTAATATTTACTTAGCATTATTAGGATTTTTATATAAAAAAAAAAAAAAAACGATATACTACATTAAATCAAAGTTTGCATTTTTCTCATTAACATAAATGGGTTTTAGTCTCGTATCACCCAAACATTAGGCGCCAACGCTGCGGCCATGCGTAAAGCGCGAAGGAAAATAAACGCTCGTAGTAACGCATTTGATTTTGATCTGTATTCGGGAAAACAGGGGCACATTCGTGGTCATTTTTGTACATTGGGTGGCAAAAAGTAGGGTTTTGACAACGATATAGTATTAAGAATGAAGCCTCTCACCGCTTTCCTATCCCCTTTACTTTTCTAGGTATGCATTCGCTACTTCGCTAAACATAGACAAAATTTCTAAACATAGACAAAAGGTAACGTTTTCTCGTGCCGATTTGCCTTCCATAGCAAACCAAATGCCTTAACATATCTTATCTTAAACTTATATATTAGATTTAATATAATCCATATAGAATATACTACGCGAGTGACCAAGGCATATGTTAGTGTACCACGAAGCGTGTATTTATGGTATCACATGACACTGATGGCCTTCTATTAGCGTTGATATTCACGACTTCAGTCGTTTATATTGGAGATTGATAGGGCATTGTGGTTAAAGTTTTAGGGATATAATACTTATTTCAATTGAGGATATCTATTCTAAATGGACTAGTTTATGTTAACAGATTTTAGTCATAAAATAATAGTGAAATACCACCAGATATGGTGCATGCAGCTGATGTTTATATGAGTTTTATTTAACTCTAATTCACTGAATGGATTATTTTGGGAGCACTGAATAGCTTGACATATAATACATTTACTAGACCCCTCAATATACTTAAAAAAAAGAAGAAAATCACCTCTTCGTACAATAAACTACAAGACGCAACAGCTCAGCCGTTTCAATCTAAAGGCGCCCTAGTTACAATTATTGTTGTTTCATTATTTTCCAGCAGCTTTAACAAATTAAATATGGTTAACACACTTTGACGTCATAGCATGTAGTTAAAATCCTGAAATAGAATCCTTCTTTTAATTTGTTAGGTTTCAAGTTAAAATGCCATATTAATTAAAAGGGAAGACGAAAATAACGCATTTTTACGCAAGAAATGTTAGTTTGACATAATTGTAATATAATTGTATAATTGAACAAAAGAACAAAATTTGATGTTGCTTTGATTTTTGTAAAAGGTTAAATAATTGAAATGTTTTTATAATTACCAAAAGTAAAAATTACAAAATTATCGAGCTTAATCGGTCAAATATATATAAATGTTCTGTTCTGCAACTAAATAACCAGCCTAAAATCAAGTGTTTTGCATCATTACATTTCATTTGAGCAAAACAAGGTATTTTATTAAAAGCGTTCGATCGTGTTTTGATAGGATTGTGTCATAGGTCCGTTGTTTAACACATTTCCAGTGCAAAAGTCAAATGTTACTTACAAACCTGATCATTATTACAGAACCTCTCGTTATTTTCGCTCGCTTTCAAAAACATTGTCGTTTACACCCCGTTTTACGATATCATAGTATTTTGTATCATAGTACGTCATATTGTTAACTATATACGCAATCATTACAATCACCAGTTATAATAACACGTTTTCTGAAGTCAAGCAGCCTTTGTGCTTTTGCTTGAAAAGATATAGGTATCAAGTTTGATCGCTGGAAAAATAAACGCGTTTTCCCGAATTTTAGCGACTGCTATTTAAAACCTACGCACCTTGCAAGATGAACTCAGATGAACTCTTTTGATATGTCACTTAGAAATAATGATATATTTGTATGTGTACACGTAAAATTATACATGAATTTAATTTCACTACCAAAATATTTGATTATAGACTAAGTATATGTAATTTTAAAGACATCTTTAAGCATGAACATTGTACATTTAGGCAGAGGTTGACTAACACAAATTAAATGAAACCAATTGTATTTGATTTTTAATATAACAAATATTTAAACAAGGTTATAACTAGATATAGGCCCAACCTTATGAATTAAATGAAAAATTTAATAATTATATGATTCCATTATTTTAATTATTGTTTAATGAGATCGTTCCAATAAATCAATACAAAAACGTATGCAATTTCATGCAATCATTATACAACTTTTAAATTATGTTGAAAATAATCCAAGCACATAACTAGCATATGCAAATTGTCCTAATATATTTAGTACAATTATTTTTGAGCTCGTTAATTCCACAAGAAATAGACCTTAGTTTTACGCATGTATAATTGATTAATTGCTACAAAGATTATTTCCGCGTCGTTTTTGTTTTTCGCATTTTATTCGGTTTTACGGTTTATTATTTGGACCAATTATAGAGTTAATTGTTCGTTGCATTTCCCTAATTTTTAAATTCTTTTCATCAATATTGTTTGAAATTGAAAAGGACCAAATCAATCGGAAATTGTGATGATTTTGTGTAAAATTGATTCACGCGCCGAAATCGTGTTTGGTCGAAAACGGAGCCAGTTGTTTGGGCCTACAAATTAATGATCCATTATTAAAAGAAAATCATTCGCTCATGGATAGAGATCTCATTCGACCGAAAAAGGAGAGATGCTTCTGGGTCACATTAAAAAAAAACTGTTTTTTTTTTCGTGTACATATATTAATATAATTTTTTCATGGTTAAAATAGTTCTAATCGGTTATAATGAGATTATGAACTTTGGTTTAATGTAACTTTACTATATGTTTTTAATCCAAACATTTCAAAATCAAATACAAATAACGTGTAAAGAGATAAGTAATATAATAAATAATTAAAATTTGACGCTTTAAGTAAATTATTTACACAAGAATTTGATATATTTGGATGGAGATAATTTCAATTTTAAATCGATTCACTTCGTATTCTTGATTTCAAATTCAAATCATTACCTTTCTTTAAAAGCCATTTACATATTTGTTGACGTTTATCTAAACCGAATTAACATCCAAGGTTCACATCCAAGGCTTGAAAAACACAATTTTTCGTGATAAAGAACGGTCAAGGCATAATTGCCGCATGCGATTTGGTCTGTCCGTGTAAATTTAATGGAAATACTAAATACATTATCATAATCATATAAAGTTTCGCTAATTTTGCCAAGCCTTCAGCATATAGCTTTGATTTAATCAAACATGTCTTTTATATATGTCATTAAATTTGATATTTCTTTCAGTAAAGCATCTTGTGTAGCATATTGAACTGTTAAATTCTACTAAAACTTCAAAGCAGAATAAAAAATCATTTAATCTCAATCAAAATATTTTTATTAAAGACAACTCGGCGGTTCATGGGCGCCTTATGTATAATTATCGCAGCCGCATAACCCACTACAAACTCTTCTTTATGACACCATACTACACCACACCCTATTCCACTCACTTCCTTAAAAAAAATAAAACGTAGTTCTAAGGATCTCAGGAATAAGTTTTATACTAGGATCTCCTTAATCCAATGGATTGTTTTATTGTAGGAGATTTCAACGCAATTACTCAAGAGAAATATCCCTCGTTATGCTTTTTGAAAATAATGTTACAGCATCTGATACTCAAAGTTTTGAAGCTAAAGAGGAGATTTTGGCCGACCGTAATATCCATTCTATCAATATATTTACCATTGTCTCACTTACAGGTGATTTTCACGCAGTTCAAATATAGTGACCATTCTACCTTACCCCACCCTTCCCTTCCATATAGGTAGTTCTTATATTATTTAAAACACCAAGACATATACTTTCCCTTTTGCTTCATCCACAGGTGATCTTCACGCAATTCCAATACAGTGACCAGTCGGCCTTACCCCCAGACGCCTTACGCAAAGCTCTGGCCAAGACCTTCAAAGACCAACAACGATTTCAAATGGGACTCATGGACGATGCGGCAGAGTGCTTCGTAAGTTGGGGAATAGAAATTATATGAATAGAGTAAATTTGAGTAAAGCTGATATTTAAATGTATTATTTGTTCGTAATGTATAAGGAGGATGATGGGCTCAGGTTACGAGACAAAGTTGTTGTTCCACATCAAGATCATAATGATTAGAAGAATTATAGTTGGTGTAATGAACGCCAGCTAAAATCAATCTATTAGAAAAGAAATAGTTTAACCTATTGCTAGAACTAAAATTGTGTAAACTTTGAGACAAGCTGTTATCCGTCCGACAAATTAATCATATTAAAGCAAATTAGACATGAATGTTGATATAAATAGTTTTTTGTTTTGTTTTTGAGCGTCGGAATGTTAAATATTGCATTATAATTATATTTTGATACTTTAAAACTAATGAATATTACCTAAAATTGGCGTATAATTATGATCGATAACGTTTTTTGATGCTCGTTTTTCTTCTTTTTCTTTAAAGGGTGTGGGAATTTAAATGAAATTGAAATGCATGTTTGTTTGATATTCTTTCATATTATTAATGCATTTATATTCATAATGTTCCATGCTGTATGTATTTATTTAAGGCATGCAACTCAATTGTGCAGAAAACTACATTTACTATAATGTTTCTTAAATAATGTACATGTTATTCATTCTTTTGTTAACATGTATTTTGTATTTATCTTTCCTGAAATCTTCTTAAATCGTCATTTAATATTTTGGGCGCCTTAAAAGGTAAGGTTAGATTAAGTATTCGTTTTCATATGTAATTTGAGCCTTTGCATTTCTCGTTTATCAGATCAACGTCGAATAATATTGAAAACAAATTTTCCTAATTCATCTGTTCAAAAACAGTTTTCTTTGCGTAAATTTAACAATACAACGTTTAAGTGGAGGACAAATGATATGGCCAGTTTAATATTTTCAAATAAAACACCTAATTTGAAACCTTGTCAAACGGTCCCATTCATATATAATGGAAAATAAAATACGCGGCACAATCTACAATAACTGACTCCTAAACTAATAAGCCCCCCTTGACCCCTTGTTATGGACAATTTAACATAAATACTAAATGACTTAGGAAAAGCAATAAGAACTCGTTTCGTACCAATACAAAATAATATATATTTGATTTGGAAATATGACAAAATACTAATTTCGGTCCTTTCTATAGAGGGACCTTCCAACGTGTGTGAGTATGTTTTATTTAAACTGAAGATTTAAACTTAATGAATGAAATGCAATTATACAGAAATGACCATTTTTGAGGTCCGCGCGTTTTGTACCATGGACGACTTGATATAAAGAAAATAAAGGCAACAGTACCATAAGATAGTTTAGAAAAGCATTTTTTATTGAGTTGGTGATCCCGCACCACTAATCTTTGAATAACATTTTCAGAATATATATGATAAAACTCCAGAAATAGCTATCAACCAACCCGCAATATTGAAAACATGAATATGTATATTGTTTTCAATTGTTCTTGCAGAAAAAGTAAGATATACTTTATCAAATCTTAAATAATATATATTTACACTTTTTAACACGGAACCCTCTTCCTTATGTTCTCTCTGGCCTTCTTGAATCTGTCGATGTTCACCTTGGACTTTTGTATGAACGGAAAATGAAAATAATATTTTGTCTCTTTCTCTAAGATGACGGACTACCATACAACCTATTTCGCAGCTACTTTTGACACATGGAATGGAGGGGGGGGGGGGGGGGGGGGG
>LQRL01026394.1:2289-17177 GCA_001703475.1 Hydroides elegans
TCCTTGTCAAAAGTGCTAGGTGACTGAATAAAACTATCGCAAGCAGGTGGTAGAAACATGATGACATAATTTTCAGTACACATTTTAAATATTGATATTAGAAACATTAACTGAAAGAAAATTCTATAAAAATGGGCCTCCTTCTATTTTATGATTTTTTTAAAAAGTTTCTCAACCTCGTTCATAAGCGCTTGGACCATCTCTTTGCATTTTTTAGGAAACCAATTAGTAAAGTCCATTGTTTGTGCATCGTTTTAAATCCATACCTTTCATGATGATTAGATAACTTTTTAACGCCAATAACGTCATTTTATTGCCCCTAAAAATTAAGTTTTACAGAATAATGCACTTCATATAAATGCAATTATAGCGGTTTAGTTGAAGAGGATAAATATTTATTACTTCGAAACAATACTAAAATCAAGATTCTTTATCATTGAAATGACTAAACCGACAGTAAATAACTATTCTGTTTTGTGTTTAACCCATGGAAACAATGTTCGAATAACAATATGCTTCCTATATCATCAACATCATACAAATGATGTCCTTTAAAACGTTGATTGTGAAAAGAAATAAAATGTCACAACACATCTTTTTTAATTGCTTTTCCATCAATTTCAATATTCCATGCTGTGACAGTTTGCGGATTTCTATAAATAGTAAGTAACAATGATATGTTTTCGATGTTCAGATTTCTTAGGATGACAATCCACCGAATCAACTAAATTTATAAGTGTTTCAGGGCTCTTGAATGTGTACAAATAGGTTTATTGTTTCAGGGCTCTTGTGTACAAATTATGTACAAATTAGGAGACGAATACCACAGGTACGTCATAAGAACGTTATTTCGAAATAGGATTTAGGGTATGCGTAACTCAGTTGTATAAATAACATTGTTGCCGATCCCTAAGCGATTATGATAGAATTGTAGGCTGCCTTTATCCACTTACGTTAAGTTCACGTCGAGAATAACATTAACATCCATAAACCTTAAAAAATGACCGAAAGACGAAATCCAGCCGACCTCACATTTGAATGCAAAGTTGGAATAAAGTCAATTGTTCCATGTCAAACGTATATTTGTCATTTTAGCTTGCAATCGATTTGTAGATATCTCGGCCTCCTTTCAATCTCGCCCCCTTTCGAACTCGGCCCAATTTTAATGTTCTTCAAGCTCGGCCCGATTACGAACTCGGCCTCCCTCTTTCGAAAACAAACTCGGCCCGTTTTTTCTCAATTATGAATAGGTTATTAAATATTATATATTCCTTCTTACTCTATTATATTGAATGTGTGTTAAAACAATATGTTCTTGCTATCTGTCACAATAATGCTACTAATTGTATATATTATGAAAACAGACTTATCAAACCTTTCAATTTATGAATTACAATCACGACTTTGATTTAAATTGTTTCTTAGGATTTATTTATGATATCTTATTCGTGTTAAACTTTCACAAATATCATGATCACAATTGAATCCCTTGGAAGGCGTTTGATATTTCTTAATTGCAGTCGCGATGCGCTTTGAGATTTTGGGGTAAACATATATTCGATTTCTATAGATCACAGCAAAAAGGCATAAGTATATGAGATGCATATTTTGGTCGTTAGCCAGATACAGGGCAAAAACAAACACTATCATTATGTTTATAAAAACATGGTTTTCACTAACCCTTGCCAAAAACAACGTTTGGTTTGAAATTTCCTATTTCTGAGCAAAAATGGAAATGGTCGGAAATATAAATAGCTTGTTTATAAGTAAATACAAATCACATCAATCGCCTTTGAATGATTGAAGAGCTTGGTAAAAATTGAGAAACAAAACTATTACACCATTCACTATTCACTTTTTTAAATAAGAGATACATGTAAAACATAGACTCTGTTGCATAAAGATATAGCAATATGGGAAGATTCTCTGGCTTTTCCCGTGGTTTTAACTTTATTAATTAATTCAAAATAGTGTCTAAACGGAATGGGTAGTATTGTGACAAGGTCCTAAAGCTCTGTACAGAATGAAAAGTTCGCACATCAAACAGCAACTTTGTCGCACAATCATGACGCTAAGGATTTCGCGCAAAACTTAAAATTTCAAATTAACTCTAACGTCTCAAAATCGAATGATTTATAATGCATGATAAAAATGTGTGCCAATTACCAAATATAGGCAGGCTACATTAAAAAATTATGTCAAAAAATGGATTTTTGTGAATTTTTTGACTGAAACTTACATGTTTTCCTGCTCAAAATGAGAAGCGCGTTTAAGACAGTCCGAGTGTTCATATCAAGAGTGAAAATAGTTTAAACACAAACAATGGTCGAAAAAACCTGTCGCCGTTAATGAATGAACACATAGTACTTAATCCCTTGTGTTCATCCGTTTTCGCGCTAAATTTTGAAGAGTACCCCACGAGCTGTTCCCCAAAAAAGCTGTTCCCCACCAAATTCCAGCTGGCTTGGAGATTTTGAGCAAATTCATTCTAGCTTGGATATTTTATCAGATTGAGGAACACCTTTTTTTTTGATAATTTCTTCATTTTCATAATAAATATTGTGAACGATTATTTAACACTTGATCAAACCTGCTTGCAATTGTATAATAAGCTGTTATTTGCAATATATGATAGTTATTTTGGGTTTATTTAACATTTCAATTTTCGCAAAAGGTGTTCCTTTTCTGATCTGAGCGAGCTAGAAAAGGAGGAACAGCGCCGCTGGCTTGGAAAAAAGGAACACCTTTTTGCAAAATATTAATCTTAAAAAAAAAAACATTATTTTGTTGTTGGTCATACTTGTAATGTTGTTTTAAGGTGATTTAGCAACTTTTTGAAAAATGTGTCGTGGGGTACCCTTCAATTTTTACTGCGAATCTATAATCGCCCAATACATTCTGTGACATAATAAACCTTTTCAATATGCTTATCAGTTAATGGGAGAACCAATTCTAATTTCATTATGAAAACAAGTTTAAGGGCGAAATCCGGTGAACACTCGTTGTGACTGTTCGCGCATAAAATAGGCGCAATTTTTTCATTCTGTACAGAGCTTAAATGTATGCAATTATTGACAACTCTAGTTGAATAAACCAGTTTCCAAATATGCCATTTGCTGTTACTAGTTTAAATGCAAAATCCTCACGCTAAACAAAATAGTTTTCGTTATATTCTAGCTAACTATATAATAAGCCTTGTATTATGACTATGTTTAGGTGTATCTTTTTTCCTAATTGCACGATTTCGTGTCAGAGACATTTCTTTGAATATTGATAATTTCTTATTTTTATAGAATATTCAGTCCAATATTTGGCTTTTATGAATTTGGTTTTATTATACATCTTCAATATAGTTATGTTCATCGTTAATGCTACCATTAAAAGTGTGTGTAGTATTAAAACTATTTACTAAATAAATTAAACACATCCGTCTTTGCAAATAACCATCGATGCTAGCAAAATGAAGTCATTTAAATATTTGCTCGTTGCTATATACACAACTTTACCCCTCGGCAATAAACGAGAAACGATAAAAAAATAACGCTAGACGAGAACCGCTAAAGGTTAAACGTTAAATGCTTGATTCTGATTTTGCAAACTATTGAGGTTAAACGCTAAAACAAGAGGATAAATGTACATAGGGTTAGAACCGCTCCACTACTGAACTACAGACCCTGTTTCACATTTAGTCGTTTAAACAACTTTTGTATAGACTTTTGCATAGGAACGTAACATGTTCTTCAAAATAACAATTTAATATGTATGTTAAGCCCTACTTGTATACGCGCCCAAACACTCCGCCCCACTGTACAGACACTGCTAGGAGAAGGTGGCGTTGTAACATCGGGGCAACTTCCGTTGTCGTCATCATTTTGGCTAACAATCGTTGCTCAAAAAGCGCCTGTGCTATAATTGACACTTATCTCTCGTTGCTTCAAAGGGTTGTGCGAATCACAATTTAAGGAATGTGACATATGATTCAGGACGAAAACCGGGAATTAATCATAATGACACCCGCCTCTGCGGGCATAAATGGATAAAACACTTACGAATACCCATTTATGACGTCACACTTATTATTTTTAAAGAATATAAATTGTCTATATAAACCCTTACCTGTATACGCTCCCACACACGTATAGCACTCAGCGCACTCCGTACAAACACTTGAAGGAGAAGGTGGCGTAGTAGCTGCGGGACAGTTTTCATTGTTGTCATCGTTCTGGCTAACAACCGTTGCTATAAGGGCGCCAATGGCGGCGCTTGCAAGAGCGAGAGTTACTAAGGACACGACGGAAGTGATTATCCATCCTTCTGCGCCACAAAGGGGAGGACGGGCGGGTGGACGTCTGGAGAAAAATACAAATTTAAATACATAGTTGTGTTTAACAAAAAAAAACATATACCAAAAGAATGACACATAAGCTCAAGTATATTGTTAATACTTTCAAAATGGTGTATGACGACATCAGAGAAAATAAGTCATTATGGGTTCATGCTGACCTAAAATAAGCACAGTCGAGGTCAGGATGAGGCGTTGATGAGGTTGTGTGCAACCTGAACATGTTAGAAATATGCATAATAGTTGATATTTGTTGTCGTTTATATACGATTTAGAATAATTATTTTTCTTGCTAGCAACGGTTGCTGTGAGGGCTCTGATAAAGGAACTGACTAGGGCAAGTGTTACTAAGGAAACGACGGGCGGGAGGATGTCTGGATTGAAGAAAAACACATGAATATATATGATTTATGAGAAATGACGTCATCTTTTGGGTTTACCACGGTAGCTATGCAAAACGTTTATCAAACAAATGGTTTTCTGAAAAACAATCGAGATGCATGGAATAATTGCCATTTTTAAGCCCCACAAAATAGTATTTGTCAAAAAACATACAAATATATAAAATATATCAAAAGTAAGCACAGTAAGTAAGCAAAATATATCAAAATATATCATAAGTAAGCACGCAGGTTATATTTCAACATGGCACCGTTTATAGCCTGTCTATAACATGCACTTAAATTATCTACGCCCTATAAAATTGGTTCTTCCGGTTGCATGATAACATATTGTCCTTGAAATTATTGATGATATAACTTATCTTATAAAATTGCTGTTGAAATCTTCGGAATCGGCCAAATGGGAAATTTCTTCTAAATGTTTTCCCTAGCATACCCAGGTATTTCTGATGACAGACTCACAACTAGTCTTTTCAAACGCAACTAGCGTTTTTGAGTTTCTCATAGGGAACAAATTGGAACACAGAGTTGTTGTTGGGAGATTAAGTTTAGACCAAGGTGGCCAGACCCGTAGAGCTCGCGATTTTAATTGCTAGGCGCGAATTCAAATGAAAAAATGTTGTTGATTTTAGAACTCAGAATTAAGTAGCCACGCTTTTATTGAATGACAATGAACTCAAGCTTTACATACGAAAATTAAAAGACAATATATTATTTGTTATATTGATACACATTTATATCTTAATTTATATTGAATAAAATCAATTCTTCCGATTGCGTGAAAACATGATATCCTTGCAATTATTGATGATCTAATTTATCTAAGATTTCTACAACATTTCTGTTTAAACTTATTCATGTTTAAACTTATATGAAGGAGAACCATTAATGCAATTCCAAGGGGTGGTTACATAAACACACTATTTGCACAGCTAGCTGCAATTAGTATATCGTATTCTTTGTAGATAGTTTTGTCGCTCCTTGCGATTTAATAAACATAGAAATACAGTGATAATTGGTGACATGGATCGCTAATTGAATTTAGCTGCAGTGCCTCTAATTAACATATAGACTGTGTTCACGCAGACAAAACAGCCCGAAAATAAAAGCACGAACACCAAAAGCCACTTTTGTATTTAAACATAGGACTTAATCCCTTCTGTTCAAGCACAGGCTTTTTGGCATAATTTGTGAGCTTTTATTTTGCGTGAACGCAGCTCAATTAATTTATTTAGCACCAACTTATTTTAATTCGACTTTATTTTCCTTCGATTTCGCAACGATCGCAAAAGTTTATAACCTTAAAATATCCGTTGCATCAGGAAATATGTTTTTATGATAAAATATTTCTTGACATAAAATTATACGTTGACACACTCTCATAGATGTCAAGAAGACATTGTACGTCAGGCATTTGAATTGCATAATTATTATTCATTACGTTGGAATTACATATACTTTGTGCTTATAACATCTATTTTTTATATGATATGAGCCATCAAACAATCACATATGGTTGTTATAAAATGATAATTTTAAAAATGAAAGCATGAAAACCCCGTGTTTTATTGTTTAAAAGTAGTTATTCATTTACTGAGTTTATCGACTTGAACCAAAGCTTGTTTAACGTAATTTGTCTATTTACAATGACATTTATATGAAAAATGTGATGAATTTGACATTTTATATAATGATCCCTGGAGTTATATTTTTTGTCACGACGATATTATGATTAAAATGATACAAGTAATACCTACTTTTGATATCCGTAAAATCCACTGTTATATACATCTGGATACATCACGATGTTTATTTTGAATGTTGTTAACTTACGCGTTACAAAATCATTCAAACTAATTATTCCTTACATATAGATGGATTGTTTATCTATTTAATCATTATTAATTTGCATTATCTTTTTAAAATTTAAAATGTTCTAAATTCAATGCCAATAGAATGGCTTTCTCATAGTATATTTGATCACCGAATTAACATCAAATTGTTAGATTATTGTACATAATGTTAAATACACTTTATGAATTTATATATCATAAATTATCCTTCGCATTTACACTTCTTAATAAACTCCTTTACATACAATCAGTTCTTTGGCTATAATATTTAACTTCTTATAAGAAGTGCCGAGTCATAGATTTTACGAAATACAAAACGAGTGCATCTTAATTATGATATAGATATTGACATAACTCTTATTTATGTAATAAGTATTTTAGGGATTTAAATTAAAATCTTGGAAAGTAAACCATAACTCAATGTCAGCTAAACATAACAACGTCATTTTGACGTTTAATAAGAAATGGTAAGAAGCCTAAGGAATATCATTGCTTTGATTTCAATAATACTTGGGATTTCTTTCAGAAAAGATTTACGTTTCTATGAAAACAAATGTCATATTTTTCACGTTGCATTGTAATATGGTTAAATATCGGCCTGAAATTAAATTCATTGCATATTAAACCATCGTCATTATTCAAATAATTTGTTTATGAAATACTTAATAATGAAGTAGATTTCATTCAATTTGTTATCAATTCAAGGAGTTTCATACTGGTTTGTTAACGGAGCTTTTTTTTTTCTAAAGAAACCATATTTTTGATTATCCAGTGACAACATTATAGTTGGCCTTTAAGCTCGCGGCTTTGTAAGTTTAGAATTTTAAAAGCGCTTCGTGAAATTCTAAAAAAGAATGTTTATCAGGGGTATAAATGTGGTTTTAAGAAAAAAGCGTTCTTCTCAGGTGTAACCACGTTTTTAAGGCTTTGCAGCATTGAAAGCTTTGCCTTGCTTGTATTTCTTAACAAACCTGTTTTGCAATTCATTCCTTATGAAAACTAAAAAAAGTGGTAATAACACCTAATCGCTCGTTGTTTTTGGTTTCCCATAAGAAATGCATTGGAAAATAGGTTTGTTAGGAAATAAAAGCAAGAAAACACGTCTAATGGTGCGTTAGGCGGGGCTTTGCGTCTGAGTCTGCGGAATTTAAATTGTTATAAAACATAGCAAACCCAGCGGTATTAATTCCGCAGGAACTTCTATGTTTTATACCATTTTAAATTCCGCAGACGCAGACGCGAAACCCCGCTGAACGCTCCATAATGTGATCATGTTCTAAACCTGCTTATCTGACGTCTGTGGCTGATATTCAGTGCCTGGCGACATTGAAAGCGTTTTCTTGCTTTTATTTACTTACAAACCTGAATTTCTTATGGAAAACTGAAAAGGCGTTTAAAAGCTACCTAATCGCTCGTTGCTTTTGGTTTCCCATAAGGAATGCATTGTAAGACAACTTTCCATTGAATTAAAAGCAAGCAAACGCTTCCGATGTGATCATACCCCAAACCTGCTTGTCTGACGTCAGTAGATGTTATTTTCCCCAGTGGGAAATTGTTAGAACTTCAAATAACTAAATCTAATTAAAGGGTGATGGATGATATTAGCCCATCCCTACTAAAGGTGACGAATCAGTTTGTTTTTGATTGCTTCCTATTTAAAATCGTGTCTTGATTTTTTTATTTCTGACTGACATCATAAACATGGGATGCATGCGGAAAATCAATTAAAATCCGATGTTTTATAGAAATGTAATGAAAAATATCATATCTTATAAGCAAAATCGTACTGTTTTTATATTACGCACAATGCAGTGTCGGAATAATATATGGGATATAAACAACACTATCACATTTTATGAAATAACTTATTTCATGCCGTTTTATATTAGACAACAGTCATTATTATAGAAAATAAAACTTATTATACATTATAAACAATAAACCAATCGATTGCATTTAGAGTTCTGACCATGAATACTGAGTGACCGGCATACATTTGCAATCCAGTTTAATTGCAATCAAATATATGCAAATGTAAATATCCGTGATTAATTTAGGATATATAGGGGAATTTTGTATTTTATGCCATTAAAGTGACGTTACTGCATGTAAGATAATGGATACTAATAGCAAATTAAAATATACAACATTTCAAATGACATCATTTGAAAGTGAAAATTGTGGTTGTCAAAAATGTTAAAGACCTATCATTAGGTCCCACCCAGCTATGCCCCTGAAGCTATGAAGATGTTCAAATTATGCTATGATGTAATATTTCGCCTGTTTGCACTCAAAACTAAGGAGGTTGTGAAATATAGATGTCGTCAAACAATGGAAATTATGAAGTCCATAAAACACTTGATTTTGCACGGCATGTGGTTTTCTAGACACTTCGGTCCCTACTACTTCGGCCCCGATGAAACACTTTTTTGAAAAAGACACTTCGGCCCTCGTAAAAAGACACTTACCGAAGTGTCTTAACGAGGGGCCGAAGAGTCAAAAAGGACCAATGGGGCCGAATTGGTAGTGTCTATAATGCCAAAATCAAATAATGTCTTCACGTTTGGGCAACCAATATCAACATGAAACGCATTTACTTATATATGTATTAAATAACGTTAATGTTACGTACGGTGTTTTCACATGAAAGGACAACCTCTGCTGATCTGTTCCAAACTACCAAAAGCCTAAAACTGTGACAACATGTTATCACATTTCTCTATTTTTTGTCAGACTTCCTCGTAAATTATTTGTAGCATGTTGATAATTTATTGCTAGTCAATATACATAACGTGTTTATTTGTCGTTTTTGGAAAATTAGTGGCATTTAAGAACAACCAAAATTTACAAAACTGCATTTACTGATAAAACAATTGCATAGAAGTTAATGCACTCATGTTTTGTAAGTGAAAAAAGTATTTTAAATGGAATTACATTAAAGTTTATTTTAACGTAAATAAAAGTATAAACCATCGAATGTATGTACTGTTCATTTAAAACAATGTAAAATGGTTTTAGGAATATTGATATACTTACTTAACTGGTAATGCTCCACTGCCCATAATAAAGCGAAAATATGTACTCCTTATAAATCAAAACTATTGTTTAAAATCTCTTCATTCATATATTCTATCCTTTTATTTTTCCACAAATAATCACATGTTTTTATCCCATCGAACACCATTTAAATACACTCAAACGAATTCATCATTGGTATTCCCCATCATTATATTTATAAATCATTACCTAAAAATCATTTTTTTGAACAAACAAGTGTTATTTATTATTATTTATTTTCGCCCTTTGGCCATGAAATAACTTTTTGAAATACTGCTGTCGTGAAGCAAACCAAAGGCTAACAAAGGAGTACCCAACGAGCGATATTCATTTTTTTTATATAACTATGATTTTGGTGCGAAACGGATTCGTGTAAAGCTTAAAGTTTTGAGTACTATAACTTAAAGTAACAACTTCATTTTGTTGTTTTGCAAAATGAAAAGGTTTAAAATTATTTGACAGCAACATTTCTACGACAAGAAAAGATGTTCTACAATAATTGTCCAGGCCAATCTGGAAAATTCACCAGATCCAACATATTTTTGTTTTTAAAACCTTTTCGCATGAAATATATTTCATAATATTAACTTTGTCTCCTGAAACGAAATCCATTAAGCAATTCGCATACTTCTATGTTCGGTGAATATAAGATCAAAAGATATCACAGCAGAGTAGATATTTCACAGAATTAAATGCTTGACAGTCCTGATGATTTTCATGAATCCGTTTTGCACTAAAATAAGTCACATTTAGTTATATTCTAATAAAAAGTCGTTCGTTGGTTATTCCTCTTAACATAATTCATGCATCATTGCATATAAATTAAATTTTATGGACTTAATGTTATAAGTCATAATATATTTGAAATTTCATACAAGATTTTTTTCTATACATTAATCGTTTGGGTTCTCATAACTTTAACAGACCAATACATCATTACAGCGTTTTGTTGGCAACGGTTTTTGACCTTTCCTTGTTTGCCAATAAAGATTAATGTCTAACATTAAGAAAAAGAAACATCGTTGAATTATATAAAACCATCTTTTAAGGGAATAATATTGAAGCACATTCTAAACATCGTTCGTTGGTTTCTCCTGTTACCAGAAGTCATACGTCATTGCATATCACGATAATTAGTCATTTATAGTAGTCAGGCTTCTTTCTTGAAGGCCTCTAATAGGCGGGTGGGCATTCTTAGGAAACCTCAATGTCATTCTGTGATTCTAAGAGATGTGGTGCAGTTATAGAGGAAAAAAATGCAGAGAAAAGTATCGATTGATTCCTGTGCTTATATTTAAGGCTTTATTAGTGTTGTGCTGTTGTGCGTGTTGCATTCAATAATAAGAAAAACATAAGGTCTTACAATAAAGAGGATTGACAGAATAGTTAAGATGAAATTACAATACGCCTTGTTCTCTCAAACGCAAGCAATATAAAGGTAATAGCCATCCCAGTTGTCAAACAACCTCATCACGACCTCGTTCTGACCTCATGCTGAGTTATTTTTAGGTCACCATGAGCTCATGGTGAGGTTTGGTTCAGACTAGGACCCACCAGATCATGGCGTCATATGTCTTCAGAAAACATGACATATAAAAACGCGACGTTGCGACGTAAAATTACGCCCTATATGTTCATGCAATATGAAAGCAAAGTACGCTTCACTGCTATGGCCTTGTTATTGTTTACGTTCAAATAAAGTGGCTAAAATCTCCATTTATTCCAGATTAATGAAACATCATATAAAGTAAGGCACAATGCATCGCAACATTGATTTTTTTATACAGTTGTTATATTTTATGATTGATGATGAGCATGGCAATTAACGGAAATAGAACTGTAATATTTCCGGGTTTAAAGACGTTGTCCCAAGAACAATAGAAAAAATGCAAAAACCATATTAATGTATCGAAAATGCGATTCCTTTACGACTTAAAATATTAAATTTATAAAGAATCGTCCATTTTTCTTATCAGCATTCTTTTTTCAATTTGATTCTATTAACATTATCACATTTTCTTTTCAAATTATGAACATTTTTTTTTTCATAGATTAGGTGATATTACGGTTGTAATTTATTTGATTTATTGTCATCGTTTCTGACTGATGGTGCGAATGACAATTAACGGAAATAAACTCATTTTATATCCGGGTTCGAAGTCCTTGTCTCAAGGCTGATTTTCATTCAATAGAAAAAGGCAAAGATCCAATCCGTTTCATACTATGGATATGTCAATGACCTGGCTATATTAGGCAATGTTTTTTTACAGTTTTTTTTTATGTTTAGATGCCTATTATCATGCAATTTGAACAACATTTATATGCTCACAATTTAAAGCATGTATTATTATTACATACTTCAATTTTCGCAAAAGGTGTTCCCATTCTCTTCCCATTCTGTTCAAAGCTGGCTTGAAAAGGCAAAACTGCCCAGCTGGCTTGGAACGAGTGAACACCTTTTTGCAAAACGTTTAAGTTCAAAAACCATCCCACTCGGCAAGGGTCGTCCATAGTACGTCGCATTTGGTCGTGACGTTGAGAGGACGACCTACTTTGGGCCCGTATGAAAGTTTTCCGGACGTCTTTTTACGTCCCGGCGTTCGCAGAACGTAATACTTACGTCCGTTTCGGACGCGACGTCGATGCAACGTCTTTTCTACGTCCGCGACGAATAAGGACGTCCGGAAAACTTTCATACGGGCCCAAAGTAGGGCGTCCGCTCAACGTCCGTGGACGTCTTGCCGAGTGGGATTATTTCGTTGTTTGTCCTAACTGTAATGTTGTTTTAAGGTGATTTTTTAAACGTTTTGAAAAATCTGTCGTGTGGTACCCTTCTATTATAAAAGATATGTGAGAAAAGAAGACCCAAGTGTGGGTAGACGGAATTATGATAACAGTGAGTTTGACCAGAAACATAAAATAGGAGTATCGTATCCCTACATTGTATTCATTTATTGTTCATGAGGTTTAATATCTACTGATATATACTGTTTAAGTTTGACAGATTTTTTTCATACATTATTACAACTTATAGTGAGTAATAGATCAGCCTCACATATTATACATTTTTGTTATTTTTGAATTAAAATGCTTTATTTCACATTCATATACGAAATTGACGATATATCATCAAGTTATAGAAGCAGTTTCTTATGCGTTTAAATATGACAGCAATGGAAAAAAAAACCTTGATATAAGAAAACATCAAATAAAAAAGACATCATAGAATAAATAACATTATGTAGAACTTCCCTTAATCATAGTCATTAGATGTTCATCAAACTGAAAAAAAACTGCCTGTTTGCAACGAAATTATAACTCCACATTCTATGTTGCTTTTAGAAGAAAACAGTAATTTCTTATTTAGATAAACATTTCCTTTACGAATATGTTTTTGAATCGTTTGCATTTATTTTTCTTTTTCTTTGTTTTTTTTTTAAAGAATGTCTCTTTGTAACAAAATACAAACACCGCTAATGCTGATTTATTAAACTGCGTTTTATGAATTTTAAAATCCTGTATTTTGATTTGAATACCACTCTGTCTTGATGCGACTGATATAAGTTACAGATTGGTGACAGAACAATTAAAATCAAACAAATGATAATTATAGTTGTAAAATAACTATTAATTTCTAGTACAAATAGGGTATGCAAATTATGTTAAGTTTTAAGAGTGCATTATTATGGCAAGTTTAATGAATGATTCCTGGTAATTGTGCAAATTTATCTGAAATTTTCATATTAACAATATAATAACATCTAGTGTATTGCGTTATTTGCCTTATGTTCTGATATAGTTAGGATTTTGTTTGACTTCACATAATGTGAAGATAGCACTTTCAAATGCCTTATGAATATAATTTGCTTCTAGTTTGCACTTTAAAAAATGCCATTCCTAGTCGCAATGCTCTAGGAAAATATGTTTTGTGTAAGTTGCCATTTTAAAGAAGTCCTTTTAGGGTCGGATAATTTGTCGATCAATGTACAATTTCATAACGTAATGCTGTGACATCAAATTGCAAAGTTTCTAGGACATCATCCATAGGGTGACGTCTGACATCTTATAAACGATGTACTCCGTATATTACATCATGACGTGAAAACAAACGTCATACCGGCGTGTCTTTATGATATTAACGAGATGTTTCTTTTGCTTACAAAAGGGGTATTGAAAAGGGGTATTGAAAATGTCATGGCCGAGTAGATAGAGTAAGCGGGTGAATAGTTCAGCTTTTATTTTAATACCACACACATGTTTAGTAAATTAACTTAATAATTCAGGGGTGAACTGAATACTTTTAAGGACTAACACTACACTTGTAATTTAACATAAATTATTAACGGACTTCCGAGTCCGTGTTTTATCCTTTAGCCACTTGGAAAAACGCGTTCTCACGACGTTCTTATTGCTAAACGGACGTAAAAGACGCGTTTGAGACTTATTTTAGACGTGTCATGTCGATAAATTTTATAGTCCCGTTTCAAAATAAAATGTGACATTAATTAACAAAAGACACGATGATGCGAATATATAAACACTATAAACTGTTTAACATATACCAAAATACAGGATGGGTACGGATCCCACTTATCAATATGTCCAGGGACGTTGAGCGGACGCCCTACTTTCGACTCATATGAAAAACGTTCTGGACGTCCTTATTTGTCGCGTACGTAGAAAATACGTCTCATCAACGTTTCGAGCGAGTCAGAGGTAAGAATGACGTTCTTCGGGCGCCAGAACGTCCATAGATTACTTGTGGACCCAACGTAGGTGGTACGGCCGTCACGTCCGGATGTAATGTACTATGGGTATAATTGCCAAGTGAGATTATACAATACAACTATACACGCTATAAAATATAGGTGGCTCATTTTGATGCATTATAATGATTTTTTATCTAGGACTTATCGATTGAGACAATTTGTCTTATGTTAACAATTCCTTGTTTGACGTCACTAAATGGGAACCATCAGACCGCCAATACCTTGTACACCTAATGTTATTTTCCATTTGAAATTCAAACCTTTTTCTAAAAAGAGTAAAATCAATGTCGTCAACAATTAAACTTTATAGGTCAATCATTTTAACCGATTCACATTTTGGATGATATACAGTAAAACTCATCTAAAAGTTAGTCTTATAACGGATGTCCATAGCAGGGCATTGCTTGATGACTCGCATTGGTAGCAATCCATTTAGGGCGTAATCCAAAGCGAGCCATCGACCACA
>LQRL01026397.1:0-14877 GCA_001703475.1 Hydroides elegans
GTAGTTTGCGTACATTCTGATAAACACTAATACAATGTATTTTCACATTAAAAATTATTAAAAATTGCCATTTCACCCATGAATATTAATTCAAAATTTGAAAATGTAATACAATGAATATTTTCTTTTAATAAGACTCTAAAATTCCTGACTATTTTTGCTGTTTTTGAAACTTATTTTTCTATTATTCAAAATTGAATAATAAAAAAATGGGTAAATTAAACTGATTGTCAATGAAGGGGAAAAAGAAGCAAGTATCAAAACACAAAAGCAAACATAACCCTTAAGATTATTCGGTTTTCACACTTTGTTTACATAGTTATGTCCCATGATGACGGGGATTAGTAGAAGAGTACACGAGACAATGTGTAAATAAAGTCTTAAGATGACCAATAATGGCAATGATTACCAACTGCGTACAAATGAAACCTCGATACGCGTCTGGACGCGTCCTAGCCCGTCCAGACGCGTTTGGATTTTGATTTCGTACGCGTACAGTTTTAGTTTTATACGCGCTCATAGGGGTATTTTATTGGATTTAACTGACTTATATTAATCAATTTTATTTGAAAGATAGCGTGCACTATTTCCAGATGGGCACAGGACTAAACCTGACATACGCAGTCAAAAG
The DNA here is from genome assembly GCA_001703475.1 of Hydroides elegans. NCBI lineage: Eukaryota > Metazoa > Annelida > Polychaeta > Sabellida > Serpulidae > Hydroides > Hydroides elegans. The sequence continues at coordinate 632 of LQRL01026397.1, forward strand.
AGAAGATTTTATAAACGATAGCAGGAGCAGTAATCTAACGCTTTCAATAATCACAAACCTTTCAATTTTCTTGTTATTTTAATGTTTCTTCACTGAGATCTTACACAAAATCTTACCCGACAAAACAGACAAATCCTTCCCCTAAAACTACATGTCCTCTCCTACCTCCCTCAAACACCCACAAACTCTTATGATTCACTACTGACCTTTCCGTTTTCCTGGCATTTTCCAGCATGCTTGACTTCCGTTTCGCGTACCAATTTTCCCGGCCATGACGGAAAACCACGGCTGCGTCCCCAAACCAGGTCGCCGATGTTGAGTTGACGAGGTGGGGGCGAGGGAGATATGGCATCATCTACAATTACGAGGTAGACACGATGACATTATACGGGGAAGTAGTTGGAATTCAGAAATTAAGCGTGACGGTGCGTATTATTGGAATTTAGGAAGAAATATAAGTTGAGAGGGAGATGAGGACAGGGAGGGAGTAGATGAGGATAAAGGGCGGACAGGTATGCACTTACACATTACATATTACAAGTGACTTACACAGTCCAAACGAAGAAGTATTACCCAAACGGTGATGGTAGTATTTTTCTGGTAACCGTTGGTCAATTAAAACTCGTTCGAACCCGGAACCTTACGATTAAGAGGCGTTTAAATTCCGACGCTACATCAAGTTTTATTTTTTCCTCATGTGACATTTTATGATTTACGTTCTTTTATCACTTACCTTCCAACTCATCATCGTCATCCTCATACGCCCGCTTCAAACTCCTTCCTCCTTCCCCATGTTCCATCTCCCCACTCTCGCTCCGTTGATCACAGTTAATTCCGGAATCATCCGTCGATCCATCCATTCCTTCCGCATTACTACATCCGGATCCGTCACTCGATTGTGACAGACGCGACGTGTCCAGTTCCTCCGCGTTGCTATGGGTAGCCGAATCGGCGTCGTTGTCGTCGCTATGGTTGCTATGGGGATGGTCGCGATGGTTACTATGGGTAGGTGTGTCCATAGCAACGGTTGGCGAGTCCATAGTAATGTTCGGTGAGTGCATAGCAACAAACGAATTAAAGTTCTTATCGGTGAGACGGTGATTGCTGGGTTTGGGTCGGCGGCGGTTATTCGAAATCGTATCCGGGGGCGAGACGGCTGATTCCGACAATTGCCGATCCAACCCGAGCATAGTCGATGTCAAATCGTTGCTATGTCCGTCATCGCAGTTCGGCGGACTCGACGCCAAACCGCCGATTTGACCCGGAAACGAGCGCTTCACTTTACGCATGCGTGCTTTGCGAAGAATGCGCGCGGCCGAACGCACCTTGGCACTCGTGAAAACACGCGGTGTACGAATCGCGGCAAAGCTTGTTGAGAACAGATCGCTGTGTATATCTGTTTCGTCAGGGTCGTTGTTAACATGGATTGAGATTCCGGTGTGGCCTAATTCTGGATTATGTAGCGCTCTTTGATTGGACAAAGCGCTTGTTCGGTTTTCAGTCACATGGTTTACTTGATGACTATCTTGAGTGACAGAGCTGCCACTGTAAAGCGATTGGATTGGTACGGAGTTGATCGTATTGCTTCCATGATAGCTGGTAAAATGTTCGTTCGCGGTATTTGTATAAACACTTATAGGCGCTTGGGTCATCGGTAAATGTCTTGAGACGTCTTGAAGATGAGATTGGGGCGCGTCTATATTCGTTTCATTCCCACTTATACGACTAGATTGGTGTTGATTTTGCAACTCAGTTTGTATAGCACTTTTTGTTGAGACTTGATGTTGAGATTCAGTTTCGGTACTTTGCGTTATTAAACGCTGATCCGTTGGAATGACTACAGTATTTGATTGGCTGGTTGATTGATTCGCTGATTGGTTATCTGCATGGTTGCGTGGTTGATTGATGGGTTGATTGACTGATGTCGTATGGTCCCCTTTTGTTTGCTGACAAGATGATTCTTTCTTAGCAGCAGCATCGATAGCCTACAATATACGAAATTTCAGTATACTTCTGCTTTTGACATTAGATACGGAACTTAAAATCTCATTTTTTTTCTATCATAAACTCAAAACGAAACATTTCCAACTTATTAATTAACCTTTTAACGACTTCGGTTCAACCTTCAAAATTAGATCTATAAATAGGGATAATTTATTAGCATTGCAAACTCATTCTAACTCTAAACCACGTATGAGGCAAGTTTCAGTTATCGAACCGAAATAAGGTTTAATGCGAGTTTATTTATAATGTACGAAAGTCATATTTGAATCCTACCTCGTCTACTTGACCGCCATTCGCTTTCATCTCCATCTCCCGTTTAGCCGACTCAAGTATCTTGGCGATCGTACTAGTCAACACCGGTTTTGATTCCTCTTCTTTCGCTGGTATTTGGGCAACTGATTTGGCGGGTGAATTTTTCGCATTTTTGCTGTTTTTCTTTTTTGATTTCGTTTTCGCAGCTCCTGCCAAATTCGCTGCATTTTGTGCAACAGCAAAAGTTTGGTTTGGTTGATCCATCATCACAGTTTGAACACCAGTTTGGGCGTTGATATTCACTGTTCCCATGGTAACGTTTGGATTAACAGCTGTCGCGACAAACGCTCCACCCCCTGCAGCTTGTGTCGCGGGCGTTGATTGGTCCATTACTAATTGGTCACTATCTTGATTGACAAGTTCACCATTTTGATTGACAACTGCTAATTGATGTTCATCCGTGGTCACCAATTGTACGGTAGACTCGACATTGGGATTGGTTTGTTGTATTTGAATCATTTGACCATCTGGACCAATGATTTGAGTTTGTGCCGTTGTCGGTGCTAAATTGGAGGCCGCAATCACTTGCTGAGCAACCTGACCATCTTCGAGTACCAAGTTTGTTGACTGGATAGCAATCTAAACGCAGAAATAAAATTCAATTATTTCAGGTAAACAATTAATTCAATTATTTCAGGTAAACAATTAATAATCAGTCATAACAAGGGATTAACAGATCATACCACAAAGTCTTCCTTAAGAATGTTAACTGTTTCAAATAAATTCACTTAAACTTTCAATACTTTTGAAGCTCTATTAAAATGAAACCACTGTTTCAGCATAGGCCTACTAACATTATAGTTATTATTTTGTTACCACTTCAGGGGAGGAAATAACACTCGCCACACTCGCCATGGCGAGTGAAATTTTCGATTGGCGAGTGTGAATTTGAAGTCACTCGCCAGCCTGACGAGTGTAAAATTTACTGTCAAAAACATAATTTTCCCAAAAAAAATTGTTGATTAAATCTTAAGAATTTAAATTATTCACAAAATAATGCGGCTCGCGCTCGCTATTTTTATTAGAAATAACTTGTCCACATGCAAATCTAATAAGAGAGCTCATATTTAAGTTTTTTTATATTTTCACCTCCTGGCGATTGTAAATCTTCGCTGGCGAGTGTGAAATTTGACTCACTCGCCAGTCTGGCGAGTGTGAAAATTATCTTATTTCCACCCCTGCCACTTACTTGGGCAGTTTCTGTTTGAACACCAGCCAAAGTGGTCCCCGCATTCACAGCATTTACTTGCGGTTGCATTACAACATTTTGCGCTTGCATTTCCGGTTGTTGTTGTTGTTGTTGTTGCATGGTTGCCATGGGAACTTGACTTCCGGGTTGTTGCATTGTTGCTATGGACGCTGCTTGCATTGGATTCTCGATCAACACCGGTTGATAGTGTACGTTACCCGCTGCATCGTACACTACTTGATGCTGAAACTGTGCCTGTTGTAAATGCGCCTGATTTTGCTGTTGTTGTTGTTGTTGTTGTAAATGCACTTGCTGCTGCTGTAGTTGGAATAATTCCATTTCCGCTTGACTGCCCGGCGTACGTGAAGCGCGACCGGAAGTGTCATGGCTGCCCAACATTTCCGGATGTGACATCATCATTTCCGGTGGAACGACCGGAAGTCGAGCCGAACTGCGACCGGAACTATCCGAAGACGTTGATTTGCGCCGACGGCGGGCGTTTGTTTCAGATGATGGGTGTTGCATTGTGGCGGCGGCCATAAGGGCTGCGTTGTGGGCGGCTGCGTTGGATTGCAGGCCGGTCACCATGTTTTGGACCTGTTGATACAAAAATATAAAATTAATAAGACACCGTTAAAATAGCAGCTTTATATTTTTCTTGATTGCTAGTTAGAAACGACATTTTAAGTGCCTTTCAACATAGCTCGACTATTATCATATCTGTGAAAGGCAAATTTACATTTTTTCATCAACATAGGATTAATTTTCGACGGCCGAACTTATTGATCGCTCAAATTTAACGCACACCATGAATACACAGAGACGAGAAAAAAATTTAATGTCGCTCACCATTTGAATAGGTGACTTCTCCCTTGGTTGTTGCCCGCCAGAGGCCACCATAGCCTGTGGGCCTGGCATTGGTCCATGCATCATTTGACCTCCCGGCCCACGTACAGGCATCATTCCCATTCGCATATGCGGTTGTGCATTTGGATGGTTCTGCGAATGAAAGGCCCAACCCGGTGGCATTTGTTGTTTTTGTTGAGCAGCCAATAACATTTGTTGTTGTTGTTGGTTTTGCTGCTGTTGTGGCGGAATTTGATTGGGCGCGAATTTTGATTGGTCCCCGGCGATTGGTGGATTTTGATTGGCTCTTGCTGCAGCGCTGAGCATGTGACTGGCGGGAAAAGCACCGGGGTCGTTCAAATGCTGCGAAAGAAAGGGAAATAAATCAAAATTATAAGGAAATATCAATATAAATTTCATAAATATAGTATTTTATAAAGATTTGACATATTTGATCAGAAGTATTCTTACTTATCGAGTTTACCGGATATTTTTCTGAAATCGGTCACTTTGTTGCCTCGTAATCTCTTTCTTTGTAAAGAACAAAACTCTTTTTTTAGGCTGTGCACCAACATCAAATTTCAATATAAATCTAAATCAAATTTCAATATAAATCTAAATCAAATTTCAATATAAATCTTAATCAGATGTTTATATGCCCTACCTGTGACGCAGATCCCAATCGATATCGCCCATGAATGACATTCTGTGCATGTCCATTGGCCGCAACTCCGGCCGGATCTAGACTTCCGGTTTGGGAAGGTGCCACCATCCTAGGCCCCCCTTGTGTTGTTGTCATAGTTACAGAACCGGGCGCCACAAGGCCACCGACTGTGGACGTAACACTGGGTGCTGCAATGGCCGAGGTGGGTGGTCTTGTTGCTTTCGCAACTGATTGGTTGGACGAGGCATTTGACGTTGAAAATGTCAATGAAGCCACAGCTAAAACAGAAATACCAAAAATTTGTATTTAATTTCATATTTGACTTGAAAAGAGTTAATAAACAATTTGAAGTAGATATGTTTCTCGAATCGGGCATGGATAATTAAATTATCGTAAGTTGGTCCAGGAATCGTTATTAGTCCGGATGTTAATGTTGAAGGCCATATAGCTTTTAAATAGTAACATTTGGCTAACAATAGTCAAGATAATAAGGTCTAGCAAATATAGCTTCCGATTATATACCCCACCTTTGCTTGCAGATGACGGAACAACTTTCTTCCGCAACCCATCTTCTTCCAGCGCTTTAACGAGTTCTGTTCGTGTATCAACTTTCGGTTTCGTTTCCGCCACTTTCGTTTCTGGCGTGGTTTCACTTTGACTTGTGGTTATACTCTGACTTGTGGTTATACTTTGATTCGTGGCTTCACTTTGATTAGTAGCACTTGCCGTTGGTGGCTCAATAACCCTATTACTAAGATTGTCTGACGTGGGTGACGTTTTATAAGTTGGACTAGTCGTAGGCAACGAGCTATTGACAATAGCCGTTTGCTGTGCCATAAATGCAGTGGGATTTTCCAGGAACGATGTGGTTGTTTCAGTCTTTATAGGTGTGGTTATAACCATTTGGGCACTTTCCTGTTTATGAACTTCCATATGAGTATCACTAGGTTGTTGGAATGCTTGTACGGCCACTGGGTCAAGTTTGATCGGTTCTTTTGCTTTCTTTTTCTTGGCGGTACGTTTCTTTTTCGGTTTGGGTGGTTGCTCAACCAAATGCGACGAAGGCCACATTCCTGGTTCCTGGGGAAAACCCGCACCAAATGAGTCATGCTGCATTTGTTGTTGAGCCCCTGGAGGCATAAGATGCCCTGGATGCTGTGCAAACCCCGCATGCGCGAATTGCTCGTGTCTCATTGGTCGAAACTGTGCTGCGTCGTTCATTCGATAATGCTGCGACTGCATTTGCATATTTGCCGGATGTCGATGGAAATTTCCACTGAAACCAGCCTGCTGTTGTTGTGCAGCAAAGAACTGTCTTTGTTGTTGTTGTTGTGTCATGGAGAAACCAGTCCCTAGACGGTAACGCGGCCCTTGCATAGGCATATTTACATTGTGCGGCCCCTGCATTGGCATATTCACATTATGTGGCCCCTGTAGCGGCATATTGACATTATGTGGCCCCTGCATCGGCATGCCCGTTTGATTTTGCTGCATATGACCGGACTGCATATTATTGACCATAATGGGTGGCCCCTGCATAGGCGGCTGCATATTATGGACACCCGTGGACCCTGGTACATGCGACGCTTGCATAACCTGTCCTTGTTGCATCTGTACACTGTTCATCGACTGCTGAACGTGCGAGTGCATATGCGCAGTTTGCAGATTGCTATCACTAGGCAACTGACCTTGCATAGCAACGGAAGTAGCTGCCGCTTGGGCCATTGGGTTGCCGGGCACATTGAAACCATGTTGGGCACATTGACTTGTAGCTTGTTGCAAGTGTTGCGCATGCGGCCCCTGCATATGCATGACTTGACCATCGGATGGCGGCGGGAAAAATACACTGCCACCAGGTGTCGTTGGCGGCGTTCGCGCAGAAAGCGGTGACGTCAGCGATCGATGTGGTGACGTCATCGATCTATGCGGCGTACGCGAGCCAATCGAAGGCGTTCGCGATGGCGTCAATGATGCATCACGTGACAGACTGCGACAGCTTAAAGCGGGACTCGCTAGACTCTCGCGATGCTGGTGCGCACAGTCTGAAAACGGTGATGACGTCATGATGCCAGTGATGCAATCGGTTGATGACGTCAGGGCATTTGTTGATGACGTAGCAATAGGTTGATGAGTACATAATTGCATAGCGACGGGACTATTGTTGATAATTTGAGGACTTGTTTCACTTCCGGGTTTGTCACATTTGGGTTTGTCACAACTGTCTTTATTAGAAGTTGTTGCTTCATTCACTTTGATATCGCATGGTGCAGGGGTGTTTTCTTGCTTGATTTTAATCTCCGATTTGAACATGCTTTCATGTTTTTCTTGTTTCACGGGAGATTTAAAATCAGATTTTAGCGGCATAGCGTCACTTGTTTGATCAGAAAACTCATAAATATCCATGTTGGCTGTTGTCGTAGGAGTTTTGGACTGAGTTGCGTCACTTTTCGTTTCCGTTGACATACTTTCGGTTTCGGTTTTGATTTGAGCAGTTTCGTTGGGGTTTTCCACGGTTTCGCTTTCGGTTGCAGGTAACGTAACCGGCGCAGTGTTTGACCGGTGGGCAGTGAGTTGATTTATTGTGGCTTTAGGTTTGCGGCCCCTCTTCTTCTTGGTTGTGACTCCTGAAACAAGCAATTTTAATCAATATATAGCCTATATATTTCAATTCATTTTAAATATATATTTTGGCTTATTCAATCTTCTGCAGATAAAAGCACGATATACACAAATAATCTGATTCACATCTACATGTCGAAATTCAAAAATATTAATAGATTAACTTTAACTGGTATGGCCTATAACAGTTTTGCTGATTTGATTGTTCAATTTATCCTTATACTATTTTTTGTTATAACTTTGATTACCTTTCTTCCCGCCCTCCGATTTCGCTGTTGTTCCTTGCTTTCCCGTTGCTCCCCCTGCCTGCGCCACAGAAACACTTGGCGATATTGAGAGTTGCTGTGACGTACCCGTGACGTCACTCTGACGTTGTAGTGACGTGGTTGTGTTGTGTAGCGTTGCCATGGCGAGTATTTTCCGCTTGTGGTTGCAGAGTTTGGTCAGATCTTGCTCTTGATTGGGTAGTTCATTGCCGGCGGGAAGGGTCCATACTCTCGATTCGATGTTCCTAGAATTAGACAATAAACATTAATGTGTGATTGCGCAAATGATTGTATACTGTTATTTGATATAGCCTTCTTACATGCATTTGATAACATGCTCTATAAGATAAATCGATGATTTTAACTGTGTAAAAGTGAGCCAGATACCCTTTTTCGCAGAATATACCAACCTTCCAGCCATATGCATTTTTATATAGAATTTACAAGAATGTACAAACTACATATTTTAAAACTCACGTCTATAATTCGGATATCGTAAGGACTTCAAAATCTTTCTAATTATTAAAATAACTTTAAAATAAAACAAAATGGGTGTTCGTTAAATTGACAAATCACTTACGGATCGAAATTGAAGACTTTGTCGACCAGCAGAGGGCATTCGAGTCCGCATTTACATGTGTCATCCTTGGTCAAGTATGAACAGATCTCTTCGGTGCTTCGCAGTTCGATATCGTCGGGACTGAAAATATAAATGTATTAAAGCTTTAACAGTTCTGCTTAGCAACTTAAATCAGTACATTAAATATAGATATATTAAGATTGAAACTAATGTCACATGGAAAACCGAGGAGCAAATGATGTTTAACATAAGAATTGTTTTGTTACCATAATCATTTTTTTTTAAATATTGATAAGCAGAAAATACCCTTCCCCAAACCCGAAAATATCTTAAAACCCCAGCATATAATTTATACCAGAATGTGTACCCCGTAAAAGTTCGGGCAAGCAGTTTTTGGTTCACGGCCCGTGCTATTAAGGAGAAGGAGGGGAAGGGGGATGGCGAAGGGCCTCCGCGAAAATAAAATATAATTTCGAGTCTTTGACCCTGTTGTTTTTAGCATTTTATAGACAACAGTTTCTTGCTCATGTTCCATACATGATTATCAGTACACAAAAATTGTTCACTTCCTTTTAAAATTGAGCAATGCAAAACCTATAAATAGCACCTTTTATTCCTTAAAACTTCCTGTTTCACATGAAAGATCACCAGTGAATTCAAACCTAGTGGCAGATTTCTACCTTTGGTGACATAAAGGTTAGATAAAGCCTGTGACTTTAACTATTTTAAGATCCTTTTTCTTTAAAATAAAGCAAGGACCCAGCGAAACATTCACTTTTTACTTTTTAGTTAGTCTAAGGACTACTTTGGTCAATTTTAAGAACTTAACTCCCCGAAAATAAAAGTAAAACAAGGTCATATCATTTTATTATTTTTGGGTTGAGCCACCTCTCTTTTATTCATAAATCGCGACACTTCAAGCATAATCATTTCCTCCAAAAAGTTTAACCTGCCTTGCAAAAAATGCAGAGGCAGAAAGACTCGAGATATGGCCGAAAATAATCGATGAAAGCCCCAAAACAGCTGTTACATACCATGCGCTTGAATTCAAATGTAGCCTCAAATAACATTCAGTCGAGCGGTAATATACAAAAGCTAAAGTGCTGTTGTTTTATTTCAAGTTGACACGAAATGCTTTAGAAAACAAAGTTGCGTAAAAAGGGCTACTTGGTTTTGTATCCTTAAAATTTAGCGGCAATTTTCAAAATTGAAACACTGTCTTTCTTTTAAAAGAATGCATGAATCATTGGAAAAAAATGCAATCGAGGAATTTCGTGCAAATACTTAAAAACTCTCCGAAATACATATTTCACACACTGGTCACGTATTAATCCGTTAAAAACCTTAATTATTTAAGCCTGCAAATGAAAATACATGGTTAAGATGTGCCCCATTGCAAATCCTAAATTTGGAAGTGAATTATATTTACGAGAATACCAACAAATCATGTTATGATATATTTGTAGTTATGGGCTATCAAACATAGTTATGTAGGTGCGAGGCACAAATGCTTGGCAACAGGGCAATTTCATCCCTACCCCAAACTACCAAACACCCTCTACCCATCCCATAACATTATGCCTTTTTATTGGCACCCACAATGCGACAGTAGGCCATTAAACCAACCTTATGATGATTAGAGTAATCATGACATTTTATTGCATTGTCATTGCCACTCATCTCGATTGTGGCTTTATTTCATTAAATTTAAGAAGCTTGTCATCAGTCATGTAACAGCTTGTGTGAATAGGGGTTTGTGACAAACTCGACAAGTATGAGCAAATGAAACGGTTTATTATGTCCCAGGAAGGGGTAGCCAACAAAAAAGAAAGCAAAAAGAAATCAGCATAAAATCGTCACAGCTTTAGAATGCCCGGTAGTCAACACATTAAACTTTAAAACGCAAACATTCCCACGCATTTAGCAATTAACTTTTTATAGATTTATATCTCCTTTTGTATCATGCAATAGCATTATAATTTTTATGCACCCCGCATGCAAATCTGGAAATGAGGGTTTCGAAACGAGAATGGGTTTGAGGCGTGCATTGCCGTTTGATATGAAGTTTGCGCTTGCTCAAATGTCGTTTAAAAGATGTAAGGATGTTCCGGTAAGCCTAAAACATCATTTTCGTTATCATCACAAGAAAAGGAAACCAAATATTAAAAGCATGCAATCATACACACATTAGTACATCACGCGAATAGTCTTAATCTTGGGATTACATATCAGAATACCCCATATGATATCCAGATTCATTAATAAAGGTGAGATTTCACTCCTGTCCTTCCAGACGGTCGAGAGGATGAAAAGACGGTATTTTCAAAATTTTCACTGGAAATTTACCAAAAACTCGAACTGAATTAAATCTTCGAAAGAAGGACAAACAACCGTTTATTACAACCTGAACTTTATTTATAGCCCAAGCGGATTCACCTGCCATCGTTACAATGGAGTTTTGATACACGACTCTGTTTAACAACTCGAGTCTATTTAAAAATCAATTATATATTCATGTTGCACGATCATTGCATGAAAGTGACATGGAATTTCAAACAACGGTTAACCGCAGACCTGTCAACGTGCTTTATCCCGACTGACAGACAGTAAACATGGAGGTGTCAACATTCGTGTAAAGTGACATTCTATCCCACAACTTGACTTACCAAGTTACTATGATTTAGCTATTCATGTCTAAATCAATATTGGCTTTTTGGTCAGGTGGTGTTGCTATGATGAATGATGTATTTAATGAGAGCCAAAGTCATAAAATAGTTATAAAAGAATAATTCGACAAATAAAACTCGGTTATAAATCATTAAAATGTAAAGATTGTGGTTAAAAAGGAATCTGTGAACACTATTAGAGGTCTATTATTTGATGTTAATTCTGAATATGGCCATAAAATTATAATCAGAATTCTCAGTTAGTTCTAAGCGAATCAGCTACATCCAAACCTTCTCGATTTCAAGCATGTCTAAGATAATCAGATATTGTGGTTTCAATCCCAAAATGTCTTCTTACCTCACATATACAATAACATCTTCTTGGATCAGCCGTTGCCATCCATATGGAACGGTAACTATGGACGCTGGTTGGCTGCCATCTTCGGTTTTAACGATTGCAGATTGATTGATTTGGGTGTCACTTTGAGAAGTCCTTGTGTCGCTTGTATCCATTTTTGTAGCACTATTTAAACTCGAATTATCACTAACAGAAACAGTTGTATTCGCTATCACCGGGTTAATATTTGACATAGCATCGACACTGCTTTTTAATCCACCGTCCGTATAACTACTTAAAGGTGTCGTTTGAACCGTGGGATTGATTCCACTGTTGGCTACAGTACTTAGAGCAATCGACTGACTACACGAATCTAAGGTATTATCACTGGGTGCCGTAACAGTACTTGCTGGATTCACACTATGTTGGCACTGACTAAGTGTACTATGTACAATCGTATCGCCCGGAATTCGAGACGCAACACCCACTAGACTAGCAGTAGCGATTGTCCCTGTAACGGTCACAGAAATTGTACTTTGGCTACTGTTTGCGATTTGACTGATACATTTACTGGCCACATAGGCGTTGTTTTGCGTATGCTTAAAACTGATCAGCGATGGATTGCTTAAACAAATGGATTCATTGCTTATGTGTGGCGATGGTCCACCGAGACTAGCCATTGCAGCGAAACTTCCTATACTCGGTAGAACTTGTCCACCACTGTTTTCGGTATTGTTCGTTGCAGCACCGCCTTGGTTTTGTAATTGCGGTGATAGAACGTAGGCAGCTTGTATCATGGTATGAGCCTGAGATCCTGGGCTCTGAAGCTGCGGTTGTAACATAGCATTTGGGTGTAGATCAGTCGATTGCAAAACCAACGTGGTTTTCGCTGCTTTATCCATTGCATTTGTGTCTGTTGGTTGCCCAGGGGTATTAACCGCTGTGGAGAGAATAGTACTCGACATAAGCGAGGCATTCGAAACAGTCGTTTGAGCTTGAGCGGTCGGTCCACCGGGTTTTTGCACTGATGACACAATATAAATGCCTGGTTTCGTTTGCGCCGCAGCCGAATATGAACCATTATCTACAACTTGTGACGTTTGCATTCCACCAACGAATTGCTGTTGTTGCTGATATACGGACGGATGGAGTGATGCTTGGTTTTGCGTAGGTTGTTGACCCGTAGCGGCCGCAGGAACGAAGGCCGGTGACTGTTGCATAGCCACACCTTGCGCATCCACATTAACGACCTGAACCCCCGAGGGTAAGCCCTGCGGATGACCATTTTCCAAAGGCGTGTGGCTGTATAAAGGTATGCCATGTATAGGACTAGAAAACTGACTATCCACAGTGGGTGGTCTAGCAGGCGGAATGTGGACTTGTATCGGCTGAACAGATTGCGTGCCAGTAGGAATAGGTTCTGGCTGTCCATGTTGTGCATATTTAACAAACTGCTCTTGGTTCATCCATGAACCAGGAGCTACATTTTGGATTTGCATACCATTCGGTGTTCTCACATACACTTGATTGTTCATTATTGGTGACCGAATATTAGTGCCGTAATTTATCACTTGACCAGTCTGCAATCCTTGTACATTAGGTACACCCTGTAGTTGGGCACCGGGAATACCTTGAATATGTGCTCCGGGAACATTTTGCAGCTGCTGTCCTGGTATCATACCCGGTCGAATCATATCATGGGTCATTTGCCCAGGAACTACAACAGACTGAGCCGCGCTATATCCAGGGGGTTGGTGACCAGGCATAGTATGAAGTTGAGTACCACCAACACCCTGAACCTGTGAGCCTGGCACCCCTTGTAGTTGTGCCCCGGGGACACCTTGCATTTGGGTACCAGCTATTCCTTGTAGCTGAGCATTTGGGATACCATGTAATTGAGCTCCAGGGACTCCTTGTAGTTGAGCCCCATGTACATTTTGCAGTTGGGTACCGTGCATTCCCTGGATAGGAGCCCCTTGATAACCAGGTTCCATAGTCATGTATCCTTGTTGGTAGCTCACATTTGGCCCACTTTGGATTAGGACCCCGGTGCGATTGGGATTTCCTTGTACAATATGTACAGCATTTCCTTGTGTAGGATCAAACTGCATTCTTAAGTTTTAACGTGCAATATCAACCCTTTGCTGGTTCCATGTCGAATCCTCTCAGGTTCCTCGCTTCTGAATAAGGATACAAGCATATAAATTAGAATATTATGAATCGTAATGCCACAAATACGATGTTATTTATCATAATATCATATTAATAGTTTTGTATCAGTCGGATAACTCAAACATTATAGTCGATTCGTTGTGCCCAAAAAATAACCATCACTTATAATCTAGTTTTAATTTATTAACATTAACAGGGTTTGGTGAGTTAATAGTGACCACCTGCGACAACGACCGTGATCAAAGCAATCTATACATGAATGGTCAAAGAGAAATGAGCTTTCAGGTTACAAGGAAGTATTTGTGAAACACGATAAGGCCCCAACCGCCCCCAAACTCGAAGGGGTTGGGTTTTTTGTAGATTTAAAATATATTTTCTAAAAAAACCGCTATTTTTTGCCAAATTGACAACTTTCGGTGGGGTGTTTTTGACCAAAATGGTCAAAAGGCACATGTACGGACCAAGACCTTTCATTTGAGCCTATAACCAACTCTCTAAGACCTTCCGTTCAAAAGTTCTAGCCCGTACAAGCTCAAATCTTGAAAACCGCTATTTGGAATATTTTGGCCAATTTGACCACTTCCGGTGGGG
>LQRL01026420.1:422-11513 GCA_001703475.1 Hydroides elegans
TCGAATCAATTGTTCTCGTTGAATGATTTCGTGAAGTCGAGCTGCAAAGTCACATGCAGCCAGGTCGTATTTCGCTGAATCAAATAAAACAATACTTATAATAATTATATTTCATGTGATATTAGTCTAAGGAGTATAAGAAAATGTATAAGATTAACTGCGAAGATATATTTAGCTTATTCAATATGGGCATTTTGGAAGCTTTTTGAGTGTTTTTCCTGACACATCGTGATGGGAAACTCAAAACGCTCCTATATTCTAAACGCTGTGGGGGTTAATTCATAGGGAATATGCACAAAGAAAAAAAAACGATTTGTTCGAGAAAAACTCGAAAAAGCCTCCAGTGTGACCAGGCCACTTCGAATATTAATATTAGTCCTGAATATTAACTTGATGTCTTCATCTTTTCTCGTTCCGCGAAGCAACTGTTTTCTTGTTGGATGATTTCGTGGAGCCGAGCGGTAGAGTCACTTGCAGCCAAGTCGTATTTTGAAGAGCACCCCACGACCCCTCAAAAAGTGTTTATTTGTACATAAAACCACTTAAAATATGGAAATATACAATAAATGATTCTTTTCAGAACAACATGTTTTTAGAGAAAGGTGTTCCTATATTTGTAGCTAGCTGGCCTCATTTCGCTCATCTAGGTATCTTGAATCGGGAAAGGAACACCTTCTGTGAAAAAATGAAAATTGAAATACGTGTATATACTACCAGTTTTCGGTCATATTTAACTTAAGCAAGCCTAGCAATATGTATCTGAATAATATTATAATAAACTTTTTGAATAGATTTGTTGTAAATAAGAAAATGTTTAAAAGGCTGTTCCTCAAATTCTTGTAGCTATAAGACATTTTTTGAAAGTTTGTAGCTAGATCAATTTTGAAAAGGAACACATTTTTTAGGAACACCTCGTGGGGTGCTCTTCGTATTTTGGTATATATGTGGTAGTCAATCTGTGAAAACCGCGTATGTTGACATTCGCTGATTTTTTCAGTCAATGTCAACATACGCTGGTTCACTCAGCGAATGTCAACAATGTCTAAAATTTCCAGGCATTGTCAACATACGCTGAAATTTGCCCCGAAAAATTACACAGATTGACTAAAATTATATTCGATAAATAAATTATGTTCGCAAAGCAAAAAACACGCTTTTAGATCAATTTATCAAATAATATTGAATTGTTATGCTTTGGGATCAACTAAGTTTCAATAGTAGGACCATGTAAGGTGAATATAAAAGACCTTTAAATATATGAATGTGGGCGTTTCTGGATTCGATTGGACAATTGCAACTGTATTACAAGAATAGTAAAATATGTGTTTCCTCTTAAACAAAATTTGGATTATGTGTGTTGAATATTGTAAGCAATGCATGATCCTTCTGATCAATCTTATCAATCCGCAATTGCACATTTCTCTGTCTTTGAACAAGATGAGTACAAACAGGCCTTTCAAAATATAAATATGAACGTTGTTCGATCCGATTCCACAATTGCAATTGAAATTCAAGCATTATGATTCATAGATTTACCATACTATAATACTACCTATTAGGTACTACATATTGCGATCTACAAATGATCATTTAGATAAATTCTATTTAACTGGAAAAGCATGGTCTTCGGTCTGTTAAACAAGTAACACAAACGAAGCATCACATTTCATAGCAATAATGATATTATTAAGCCTTTATAACTTTGAACTAAATCGTTGATCTATTTTATTACCCTATGAAATATATTTATTTCGAATTCATATTGGTGATTTTAATAAGGATCCAATAAGCTTAGCCTATCGCAATACTCTATTCGTTGAAAATCATATCAGTCAATCTGTGTAATTTTTCGGTGTAAATTTCAGCGTATGTTGACAATGCCTGGAAATTTTAGGCATTGTTGACATTCGCTGAGTGAACCAGCGTATGTTGACATTGACTGAAAAAATCAGCGAATGTCAACATACGCGGTTTTCACAGATTGACTACCACATATACAAACAAATAAGGGAAATTTTGGACATTTGATAGAGGTCTGGCTGCCCGGGAATTTGTTTTTCGAGTTTTAGTTTCTTAACGATCTATGTATCACAATATATATCTTATGGAAAACTAAAAAACTCGCCACGCTTTTAAATTTCCCATAAATCTAACATTGAAAAGCACAATTTGTTCAGGAAAACACCTCGAAAAGCGTCCTATTTGGAAAGGCCAATATAAGGGCCTGGTCACATTGGAAGTTTTTTTGCTTTTATGTCCTAACAAAGCTGTCGTCCGATGCATTATTTATTGGAAACCAAAAACAACGAGCTGTTACATGTAGGTAGCTTTAACTCGCTTTTTAGTTTCCCATAAGGAATACATTGGAAGACAGCTTTGTTAGGAAATAAAAGCAAGTAAAAGCTTCCAATGTGTCCAGGCCCTAACTCCATCTTTTCTCATTCCCATAAGCCACTGTTTTCGTTGGATGATTTCATGGAGCCGGGCTGCGAAAACACTTAAAGAGCTCAGAGCAAAAACATGTTTAGTGCAAAATCATGGTTTTGAGAAATTGGGCGTTAAAACTTACTTATCATCGTAGTTAATCGTTTATCGCAAAAGACATGTTTATGCACCAAACATTCTCACTTTGGATGGTATGACAAGTTGCATTGAATCCCAAGTTTGTTGCAATTGACTGGTTTGTGCACAGAAAATAGCACTCATCAACTATTCTTATCAGTTTAAGGGAATATTTAGATATTTAAATTAATTATAGATATTCATCATCTGACTTTGATATTCATAAGGATGAAAGTGCATGTGTTAAACATAACAACGGTATGGCTAACTCAAAAAAAAAGGTGTTTTGCACTAAACATGTTTTTGCTCTAAGCTCTTCACTTGTATTTAGGTCGAAATTCACCAAAAAAATCGCGCTAATAAAAGATCGAACGCCCAAATATCAGATGCGCGTTTGATTTCAGCCCGTAGAGTCTAAATAAAAACGAGAAGAAAAAAAACGAAACCCAATAATGTTCCTCAATATATTATATATTTAAGAATTAAAATAATTTTAGATTAATCAGATTTTTTTGTTGAAAACCTTATAATGTTGAAAATAACCTTTTTTATTGCATTTTTAGATTGAAAATAAGTTTGGACCCGAGATGAACCTTCGCCCTTAGCTATATATCTTAAAATATAATAACGTGCATACATCCATGTATAAGTTGAAGGGATCCGTGCAACAATTCGTTAAGTAGACTTAACACGTTTCGCTAAAATGTATGGCAATGTGCCAAGTGATAACTGATCCATGTTTTATACTTGATGAATACTAAGAAAACAATGCGATCATAATAATTTCATCCTTTGGCTACTTGCCAATCCTAATATAAATGACCAATTTAAAAACACTCGAATCCTCTGTTCTCGAAACGTCGATTTCAGACTTAACACATTGTTGCACGGAGCCCTTCAATTGATCCATGTTATATGCTTCAGATATTCTAAAAAATAAGAGCGACCATAATAATTTCATTATTTGGCTACTTGGCAATTCTTATATAGATGACAAATTTAAAACATTCACTGCCTTTTTTTCTCAGAACGTCAATTTCAGATTCAACACATTGTTGCATGGAGCCCTTCAATTGTATACATGCACTTAAAATTGGCCTGGTTCACGCGTCTACTGTACAAAATATATACACCATGTCCTTTATTTTGTAGGCAAAATGACAATTACAGCTAAAATTGTTAAAATGAACAGTTAAAAAATATTGAGCCCGCGTTCAACCGCAAAAGCGCAAAGTTCAATGTTGTTTATACGAACGTGGCTATAAAAAGGGCATGATTTGTGTTATGCGTTTTTCCGATGTGGGTAAAAATAAAACTTGCAATTAATCTCTTTAGACTACTGTATATCTGTATCCCACTTTTTTTTTACTTCTTACAGTAATCTCAAAGGCATTGCAAAAAATCGATAGAAACGTTATATAAATAGCATATAGGATTAACTTTTTTGCCTATAGGTTACAATTCCTTAACCAGTATTTGCTTAGTCAAGGATACAAGGAAACATTAATATATGGATACACTTTTTAAACTACATTGAAATGTAAAAAAAAAAACATTTAATACATCTACGTAAACATGTTGTTTGGATACAAAATAGGATAAAATAACACAATATATGCGTTTTCTTGCATCTTACTTTAAGGAGGAGGAAAATGAAAAGTTATACATTATACATTTTTATTTAAAAGGATATATGACCTTCGCATAAAAAATTCTACATGTATGTCACTCAAAAAGGGCTTCTTTTGTTCCATATAATTAAGAAAAGTATATTCACTGGATTAAGTAACTTCAATATAAATGTAGGTTACACAAAATAACCATTTTCTTATAGAAATACAATACACACAGCGTGGTCATATTGAGTCCATTAGGGACTTGCTACATTGTGAGTTTTTTTCTTGTTTTTTTTTCCTAACAAATCTGTCTTCCTTATGGGAAACTCAAAAAGCAACCTTACCGCTCGATGTGTTTGGCTTTCCATAAGGAATATATTGGAAGACAGATTTGTTAGGCAGAAAACGCAAGAAAAAGCTTCCGATATGTGGCAAGGCCCTTACATCAACAATCATTCTATAGCCTTAGAATGAGTAAATCTATGAGCGTATCCATTATCTCACAAAGACCTAGTTTTGCGACATGAATGCATTCAAAAAGCAGGCTATGGACAAAATGGATATAACAAAAGCTCGATAGATCATTGTATAGATCAGTCGGCTGATTTCATATAAACTGTAACCATTTATATCATACATTTTATTTATGTAGTAATATCATATGTAGATATTGCTGCATATAAAAAAAAAGCAAGCAAGTATTCAGAGGGAAGTCTTTACTACATCTATTTATCTATTAAGTGCAATTTCGTATTTACCTCATTAATTAATTATTTACTTGGCGAATCAATGTGAATGAGCATGCACTTTACAGCACGGATATTGGACAATAATTATGTACCTAATACGAAGACAGTTGCGCCAGTCAATGTTTACTATGTAACGGCACAGCATATAATACCATTATTTTAAGAAAAGGGCATTAATTACAATGAGTATTTACCATATGTTAAATGTGATTGAAACATATTAAGATTGGATATAGATTATCATTGACGATCATAAAAGAACTATAAGAAAAGGGCTCAATATGCCGAGAATCTCTCAAAGAAAAGCCTGTGTCTGTGGGTTTACCATTTCCTTTGCAATTGTTGAGTGTTAAATTAATAATCATTTCATAATTTAGGACAATTGAAAAAAAAACTATATGCAACAACAAAGAAAAAACGAACAAGTATGCCGACAATCAACAAAACGAAAGCGTGGTTGAGTGGGTTAACCCTCTTTATCGCGGTTTGTATCATTTACGAGTCAAGCAGTAGATCACAAATAGCAGCCGTTCAAAATGTTCCCATCCAGAGGATACAATCAAATATATCACATCGTCAAGAACTCGCCTTGTTTTGGAATGAGGCGGACTACAAAAAGCGATTGCCCAAATGTATTATTGTGGGAGTACGCAAGGCCGGAACAAGGGCTTTAAAGGATTTCCTGTCGATACATCCACGAATAGTCGTTGCAAAAAGAGAACAGCATTTCTTTGGATTACCGCTAAAATATAGGAAAGGTATGAATAATATTCATTGATTAATCCTTAATTACTTAAGGTAAAAGGTTAAAGTGGACATTTAATTCTAGATCTTAGCCGAAGAGCCCATCTCTGTTTTCCCTAGCGTTTGGACCTTATGGACTCATGTGTTTGGACGCATGTGCAATGTCATGGAGGGTCCGCCACTCCTCTCTCACAGCGAGCCGGTTAACCTTCCCTGTATATTTGTTTCACTGGCTGGGTGTGTGTGCTACCCATGGTTGGCTTGAACTCACGCATTCCGATTAGTGCTATTATGCACTCGTATATGCCGTGAGTCAGCTATTATATTCGTATAATATAATGATGCCACGTTTAAAGGTTACACAATGACATAAATTCTATATATAAAGCTTAGTCCACTAAACAAATGGTCCCCGGTTTGAGTTGTATTGCAAAGAATATACGCAATTAATGCAACTTTTATATTTAAAATAACAATTAAAATCGAAATCCTTATTTGTAACTAAGATTATTCATTGATTGCAAAAGCGTGATAGGAGAAAGAGAACCTGATTACCGCAACAATATAGGAAAGGTATGAATTATTTTCATCGGTTTATCCTAAATAACTTAATGTTAAAGATTGAAACCTAATCTAAATCCTGGATCTTAGCCGAATTAAGAGCCCATCCCTTTTTTCTAAGCGTTTGGGCCAGACTCGTGTGCATTGCATTGGAGGGTCCGCCACTCCTCTGTCACATAGAGCCTGTTAATCTACCCTGTACATTCGTTTCATTGGATGGGCCCACCATGAATTATGTGTGTTACCAGTGGTGGGCTTGAACTATTCTCATTCAATGCGCTTGTACAAGCCGTGAGCAAGCGACAATAGCCATTTAGCTAGGTATTAATAAATCTTTAGGATGCTATGCTTAAAAGCTGTATAATGGCATATATTCTATAAACAATTTAATGTTCAGGTACGGACACGCTGTTGCAGAACTTTTCTGCGATTCTGCGAAATACAAAGAAAATATAATAAACCATACGATCGCTATACCGGGTTTACTGTATTTTATTTGAATTTCGCAGGATCGCAGAAAAATGTCGCAGACGCATGTTCGTACTTCCGATATTAAAATAAAAATCATGTTATTGAATGTGCATAGAATTTACACACTAAAATCACAATAAAAGATCTTATGTACTGTATGTATTGAAATATTCATTTTCCAATGTCATGCAGCAAATCCATGCTATTTGGTCACATATACCATTGATAATGGTGATAGGACTCGATTAGTTATATAACCATTTTTGATAATTTATTAATTATATATACTGTTACATTGATTTTTTATGTGATGATTCACTATGTTACCACAGGTCTTGACTATTACCGCAGAAAGATGCCAAAATCACGACCCGACCAAATAACAATCGAAAAGACCCCTGCATATTTCTTCCAACCAATGGCTGCCGTAAACATGAAGAAAATGAATTCATCGATTAAAATCATTGTTATAGTTCGTGAACCGGTTTCCAGGGCTGTATCGGAGTATATACAGTTTGACTATAATGAGGGCAAGACAAAGCCTTTTGAGGTAAGAGCTTAACTAAATCTTGACGTGTGATATACGTCTTGTATGCTATTATATGCATTTAAAACATCCTCTTATCCTTATCAGAACTTTCCTTACAGAAAAGTGGCACTTCACAATAGTCAAGCAAAGTTAAGAAAAACGTTCTCATATTGACTCATACGAATTCCTTACACATCATTGTTCCTACATGCCCTAGAAACAAGATTATAACTAAATCGTTGCTAAGCCGGACGTAAGAAAGACGTTTATCAGACGTCATGTCGTAAATATCTTAACGAAAACGTCCCTTTGACTTCATATCCATATGCTACGTTATATTGCAAAGAACAGTTCATTATTTTGTTTTACGTACATCAATTAGATATGATATCTTTACTTTTTTATTTGAGTTTTTTTTTTGTCTCGACAAATTACAAAGATGTGTATTTCATTAAAGGACATTATAAATAGTTTCATTGATAATTCATAAATAATTTCATATAGATTTATTTCTTGTTTCAGCATTACACGATGCGTGGTCCGAATGAAGTAAACAGCCGCAACTTTAGAATACAAAATTCAAAATATTACCTCAACGCTAGAATTTGGCTGAAGATATTTCCAAGAAAACAAATTCATTTTGTCAATGGCGACACGCTTATTAGGGACCCAGTGACTGAACTGAAGAAAGTAGAAACATTTTTAGGTTTGGATCACTATATAAGTGAAGATAATCTAGTTTTTAATACAACCAAGGGATTTTTCTGTTGGATAGAACCCGATGGGAGTGAGCACTGTCAGAGTCCAAATAAAGGCAGGCCTCATCCAAAGATAGATGATAATGTAAAGGAAACATTGAGTGAATATTTCAAGCCTTATAATAAAAAGTTTTTCAGACTAGTTGGCGAGGATTTTGGTTGGCCTACGTGAAAATGTATTTAAATGGAAGCTCATGATAAAACCTAAAATATAAATATGGATTCCGGTGGAATACAATCTATAATCTGCAATCCAAACCAAGACATTTATTCAAAGAGTTTTTCAGTTTTATTTATTGTTCGTTTGTTTACAGTTTTAATCCTATGTATCGACATCATGGAATGTATTATGATCATTAAGGAACTTTGAATAAACTGAAATCTATATTTCAGTATTTTAGTAATTCAGTAATAAATCAGCATTAGTGACATGGTCATTTAAAAGCAATAGAAAATTTCAATCATATTTAAGGTTATTGATGCGTTGGCTTTGTATTTGTTATCGTCAATCTATGAAATTAGCAAATGTTAACATTTTAACATAAGAGCTGCAGTCAATTTCAATATGCGTTGTTATTGTCAATAAGCTAAAATGAGGTTAGAACGAAACTTGAAATGAAATGCAAATAACATGTTATACCGTAAAAAAAAAACAATCGTGATCTTGATAAAAAATCTTATGTATTGGTACATATTTTCAAAATATTTTAGTGCAATGTCAGTTGATTCTCAATCGTAATTATGCCATTCATTAAATTTTGGCAAAAGCAAAGACATGCACTAACAGCTTGTCATAATGTGCACTTATTACCTTATTATGAGACATTGAAGCTCATTTTAGTGGTAATAAATAAATTTAAAGCACAATACTTTTTGAAAAACATTCTCTTAATAACATATCTGGTAACATGTTAACGTATTTGAACATATTTTACAGACAGTGTAGCTATCCACTGAGTAAACCACCGTATGGTGACACTGACTTAAACATTACAGGTAATTTAGACATACACTGATTCTACAGCTTGACTGCAACGGCTATATTCATCTTCATATTTCCCCAAAACCATGCATTTATAGCCTTGCTGCTATTGACCCAGAAATATCAATATCCCTCGCAGTATTGTGCTAGATTAGCTCTGATTAAGTACCTTACCATGCACTATTCACATTTGCTACGTTTTTTCGCCATTATGTGATATTGTATAAGGAAAAGCAGGAAATATGTATAACATTAAGAATATACTTATATATATATTTTATTGCGCTTGCATATACATAGAAGTACTATGGATATGCAAGCACAATAAAATTCAATGTCATGGGAGATATATAATATTATATTGATATGTTCATATTATCATATATTTCTTTATATTTCTATATAGAACAACAAACTGAAAATATGAATTTACTTACCATTATCTGGTATATCACAATCCGATATTTTACTGCTTGAAGCCATGTTATGTTTTGTAATGTTAGCTATCCTTGTGTATTTAGTCACAATGTTCGCTTTACGAAATAAACACTGATTTCCTATGGATAATGAATGTCTCACACAAGCCAGCATATTGTATTGAATGGAAATGTGATGCGTCCCTAAATTGGGATATTTGCTGGTTTATAGTTACACTTTTTTATACCGTTATAAGTATTTTGTGATATCAATTACAACATATTCTCATTATAAGAAAATACAGCTTTGAATTACTACCGAATTAGCAGTGAAAGTATATTGTCACCATCAGGTTACATTGTAATGAATAATTGCCCTTTGATCATATAGTTTTATCACTATATATTGGTGTGATCTGAAGTACATTAATGTCTAGTCATTATGTGGCGTGATATAAATCGGATGTATTGTATATACTGTTGAAAAAAAAACTATTTCGACTTTGCCACATATAATCTTTTACTAACATGCAATTAATTGGACACAGCAGAATGAAACATTTTTTGGTTAATGGCTATAGTGTGGATTTCTGCTGAGACGCTTTTGTTATATCAGTGAAAATTCAGATTATTTTATGCGTTGGGCTCCCATGTTTAAATTGAATATACTTGAAACCTGACAAAATACTCTGAATTTTTCGCACACCAAATTAGAAAAGTTAAATCGTAACTCTTAGGCTCTGCTTGAATACAATGGACGATTCTCGTCGCCACTTGCGATTTTCACAGTTTGCTTTGTAGAATGTTATAGTAATGTCAATGGAAAATCATGCGGCTTCTTGCAATTTCATGTAATTACATTTGAGCGATTTACGTAACCAATAGAAAAAAAGCTATATTTTCTTTGAGGAAACCATCACTTGTTTGACAAGTGTCTTGGCGCAATTATTGTCGCAAGTGGCAATCATCCTCGCAAAATGAGATAAGTAGTAAACAGAGCACTATAGAATGCATGGGAAAACATTAAAATACCAAGATATCTGGTTAATGTAATAACTAAAATCGTAACTGGCGATTTTAGCAGGGTCTTGCTAGCAGGGCCTTGGAAGCAGGGCCTTAGGCTTATTAGTCGCCGATCTAATCATCGAACTGTAAAATGATTATTACACCAGGGACGAATGTTATTCCGACAGATGTTCAGTATATTTGTCCCGCAACGTTAATCTCATAGAATCCGTAAAAGGCCCACTTTATGACATTGGTTTTTTGAAAATGTATAAACTTTTCTTTACAGCTCTGATCTGTTTGTCAAGGCACTTGACTGGCTTTGCATGTTCTTATTGTTTGTCTCAACTTGTTAATTGATATTTTAGGAACACCTTTCACTCTTTCCCAAAGTTTTAATGAGAACTGCTGTATGCCCAGTGTTTTTCACTTTTTGAAATATTTATAAACACTATAAATATCCTGTTCAACTTCACATGTTCTTATTTTTTTATTCATGTTAAATTTCAAATTTAAGACCCTACTACAGACGCAAAAAGCCGCTGACAGCACCAAGAGAAAACAATTTCGAAATGTGCGATCCTGCTTCAATCACCTTGGGAGTAGCTTTTGTGGGAACACCTCGTAATCTTTTGGGCCATTAACATTTAGCTTCTATTTTTTTGTGAAGCTTTCCGTTTGATGTGTTTCAGAGACCA